>JAXIVJ010001209.1:0-95000 GCA_036785665.1 Chirona hameri
GTCATAAATATGACATTTTTTGTCATGGGCGGATACAGGTAGCAAACAAATGTGGGAAAACATTCATTTTTAGATTCTTGCCCTGGGACGTTGTTTGAACGCAATTTTTTCATGTTGTTGGATTTCGACACCTAATTGTATGCTCTAACATATACTTCTGTATACAGTTTGGGGAAATTAACCAAATGGCGTTCTTAGGCAATTGCAAGAGGTGGTATCTAAAGATGTAACTCTAATATTGTTTTGCCTCCTTGATTTTTTTTTTGATGCTTATAATTATATGTGTATGCATGACAATGTAAATTATCGCAGTTTTGTATTTGTGAAGTAGTGTGGTCAGGAGGGGAAGGGGAGGAGAATTGAGTTTTGTCTTTTGTTCTCTTTATCTTTGCTTATTGATACATTTTGCTATGTAGTGTCACGCCATGGGTCAACAAATGCCCCTAATTGCATATATGTGACCGCCTATGCCCCAAAGTACAATTATGATCCATGCAGGTGATATTGCATGAAATTACCCACTGCAAATAGCGTTCATGGACACTAAACACAATGCGTGTGAACGGAGTCAAACACATGCCCCCAAAATCCGTCCCTGAAGTTGCCTTTGGGAAACCCCCAAAATAAAAATATATGAAACGTGTGTAAGGCATTGCTATAACAGGTCACCAAGTTTCAGGTTGATATCTTTTGCTATGTAGTGACACGTGGAGGTTACACAACTCCCCCTAATTTTATCCCTGGAGCCGCTCATACCATTGGGTCATGCACTTGCATCCCACCCCTGGAACCGCCTATGCCACAAAATACAATTGTGATTCATGCAGATGATATTACACGAGATAGTCCACCGCGAAATAACGTTTTGAGTTACTAAACACCATACGTTTAGTAACTTGCCCCCATTTGCACTTGCACCCAAAACCCGTTCCTGGAGTCGCCTGTAGGAAACCCAAAAATATTATAAAAAATAACACAAGGTGTGCAATGAACAGCTAAGAAGGTGCACAGAGTTTAAAATACTTATCTTTCATATTTCGATGAAATACCAGTGACCCAAAATGCTTCCCAAAATACTTCCCTAAAGGCGCCTATGCTCAATTCCTCCCAAAATAAAAATGTTCAACATGTCTTAAAAAAGTAGCAAGGAAAGGTGTGAAAGTCGTAGGCTTGTATCTACAATGGTTAGAGAATGGGAACTGATTTCCTTTGAAAGCCGAGTCATGCTGAAAACCCATACATGCCCCCTAAAAACCAAGCCTGAAGCGTGAAGCCCCGTGGTCTGCTTTTTTTTTCTTTTCTTTTTCCCGGACCGGCCTATAGCCATTTTCCGGGGAGGGGAAATTACTTCTGGCAATTTGCCAGGCAAAGAGTTACGTTATCCGTTGTATGTGAATCCGGGCAAGCTAGGGAGAAGGGTAGCTTATTTTACGTTAATTAATTACGTTAACCGGTTTATGTGAACCCGGAAAATTTATTGTTCAAAGTAAATATAATATCTAACATTACGTTAAGTATTTCGTTCAAGGTCAAAAATAAGTAAAACACGAGACACACATACTTACATATTTTTATTACAATACACTTGTACAGTGTCAGTGTTGATGGAGCCGTGGGGGTGCCGTCATTGCAACAACGGGAGACTGTTGCCAGTCTCCCTGGCTCCGGCGCCTCGGCGAGACCTGGTTGTGAGGTGTATTTAGCTGGGCGAAAAGTCCTGAATAATAAGAAACCCAGCGTCTAAGGCAAAGGGGAAAAAACCTGCGCGGTGGGCCAGAAATGCGCAGGGCCAAAAACCCCTGTTATATTTGTTTAGCTAAACGTGTTTGGTAGAGATAATCTAAGAGGAGACCTATCAATTCAGGATAACTATCACCTAACAGTGTTTGAAGATTTAATGTGATGCGATTTTGTTGTGTGTAATTAATCATGTTCTGTCGTTTATCGTTGTGTACTGGGCAAGTAATAAGTAAGTGCTTGATTGTGTAGCGCGGATAACCTGGGCAATGTTGGCAATTTGGTGGCGGGAGATTCTCCATGATATAATAATGAGTAATTTTTGTATGACCGAGACGGAGGCCAATATTACCTCCTTCTCTCTACAATTCTGGTGACTAGATATCAAATGTTGGACTTTTGGCTTGATTGGATAAAGATGAAAATGCGGAGCAGCGTCCCACTCGCTCTGGCGCAGTATGCTAAGTTGAGAATTAATATAATTTAACACGTCTGATACTGGGCTTGGAAGTTGGTTTACTGAAGGTAATTCTAGGCTCAATTTCGCAAGTCTGTCGGCTTCCTCGTTTCCCGGGATACCGGCGTGTCCTGGGATCCAGAGGAATTTAATACTATTATTTTTACTGTTTAAATACTTGATTAGTTGTCTGATTTTACATACTATCGGGTTTCTACAGTCACTAATCGAGGAAATGGCCGTGAGCGAGGCGGACGAGTCTGCGCAAATGACTACTTCCTTAAGTTTTTCTTTTCTAACATATGTTAATGCTAATAAAATTTATGACAATTCCGCTGTGTATACGCTATTTATATCGGGAAGTCTAAAGTTATTGCTAACTGTGTTTGTGTAGAATGCACCACCGGTTCGGCCGTCGCCCCGTGAACCGTCTGTGTATATGTATGTGTATGTGTTGTGTTGTGCTTTGTGTTCGTGGAAGAGTGAGTGTGTTTCTGACGCGGTAACTGTGTTTTTGTTGTGTGTGAAGAGGCGGTGTGTGTCTGGTGTTGTGTCGAGTCAGTGAGATGTGAGTGGTGGCGTTGGCATTGTGGTGATGTGAGCGATGTTGAATAGTGTGAGTGTTTGTCTGATTCTGTGACTGATGAGCGGGTGTCGTTTTTGTAATAGTGTTTGTCGTCTGGTGGGTGCGGGGTGATTTAAGATGTGGAATGTTGGGCGTGTGGGGTGTGAACTTGCTCTGGCGTAGAATCTAAGTAATGTGTATTTGCGTCGGCGGCAGAGTGTGGGAATGTTTGTGTCGATGTGTAAGTTTGTGGTGTTGGTGGTGCGGCAGGCTCCAGTCACGATGCGCAAGGCAGCGTTTTGGACAGTTTGCAATTTTTTAATTTGTTTGGAACATATGTCATCAAATAAGAATGCGTTATAGTCCAGTACTGGGCGTATCAGGGAAGTATATAGTTGGAGGAGAGTGGCACGATCTGCGCCCCACTCTCGACCAGCCAATGACTTCATAATATTAATTCGTCTCGTACATCTCTGCACTATATCATTGAAGTGTGGGATGAACGAGAGACGTGTGTCTAGCGTTATTCCCAGATACTTGAATGATTTGACAAAAGGGATAATTTGATTGTTATATTTTAATGGAATGTAGGGTTCCACATATGCGGGTTTCTTTAAAAAAAATAGAGATGCAGATTTACTTGGAGAAATTTCCAGACCCCATTGGTCGCACCATACCTTTATATCAATGAGTACTAGTTGTAACATTTTGCTGGCTTGATCGACACTTGGGTGCGAGAACCACACCGCCAGGTCATCAGCGTAGATTGCAAATTTGAGACCTTTGTCGATCTTGTTAATATTACTGAAAATGTCGTTAATCATAATTAAAAATAGGGTCGGGGAGAGGACCGATCCCTGTTGGACACCGTGGTCCTGATTTTGATTTGGAGAATATGTGTTGCCGCACCTTACATTAAAAGTTCTATTTTCTAAAAAGTTTTGGACAAATTTGGCGAGTCGACCTCGTATTCCGGCCTTATGGACCTTTACTAGAAGTGCGGTTTTGTTGACTCTGTCAAACGCAACTCTCAAATCAAGAAAGAGGGCCACTGTGACCTCTCTCCCTCGAAAGCCGCGCTGGACAGAGTCGATAAGACCGACTAAATTATCCGCAGTGGAGCGACCAGGTCGAAAACCACTTTGGTGTGGGGTAAGTAAATTATTTGATTAAATGTATGTCCTGATGCGTCCATTAACCATGCGTTCGAATAGTTTACATGCACAACTAGTTAGAGAGATAGGGCGATAGCTAGCGGGAGAAGATTTAGGTTTGCGAGGTTTAAGTATAGGAATTAGCGTACTATTATGCCAAGATTCAGGGAAAGTGCCATCAAACCACATGGTATTGAAGGCTGTTAGTAAGTTGGTGAGACCAGTCTCTGTCAAGTTTTTAAAGAAAGAGTAGTCAGTTTGATCTGGCCCTACAGAAGTTTTACCACATTTACCAATAGCATACGTTAACTCAGAGTTGGTAAAAAGAGAGTTGTAGATTTCTACGTTATTAGAGTCAAAGCTAATAGATTGAAATTGATCGTTAAGTTGGTTAGTAAAAGTTGGTGTACATTGTTGTGTTGATGATATGTTAGCGTAGTGTTGTGCAAATTGTGTTGCCACCTCTAGGGGAAGCGTGTAAGATGTGTTGTGTATTTGTAAGTGTGGGATTTTGTATGACGGTGGTCTTTTATTTGAAAACGATTTAATTAATGTCCAAATTTTTGAGAGGGAGGTAAATCGATTAAAGGTAGATGAGAATTCCTGCCAAGATTCTTGTTTTGCTTTGTCAATGATTGTTTTAGCCAAAGAGCGAGTTTTCCGTACTTCGTGTTCGTTTTCTGCAGTTATACAAGCTTGAAATTTCCGAAATGCTCTTTTCCGGAGGGCAACAGCTCTTTGGCATTCTGTGTTCCACCACGGGGCAGTACGCTGCCTCGGGTGGTGTTGTGTGTGTGTGCGTGTGTGTGGAATGTACTGATGTGCTGATGCGAGAATAGTGTTTAAAAAAGTGTTAATGTTGGTCTGGGAGTCTGCGGGGTGACTAGTGTCAATGTGTTTTTGGAAGGAGGACCAGTCGGCTTTGCGAAGGTTCCATCTAGGCAGGGAGTAAAAATTTGTCTGTCCTGAAGGGACTTGAAGTTCTAAGTGAATTGGGTAATGATCGCTAAAAAGAGGGTCTGATTGTGTGTTAAATGTAAAAAGTGTCGCGATGCGTGGTGTGGCGAAGGCGAGATCAATGGCGCTGTAAGTCACCTCGCCTCCTGAGTGGTGTACGTGTGTGGGTGATTGGTCGTTAAGGAAGACCAAATTATGCCGGTCTAGTAGGTCCAGCATAATTTGGCCTCGGCGGGAATCACGGAGGCAGCCCCAAGCCCGTATATGCGCGTTGAAATCGCCCATAATCAGACTTGGGGTGTTAATATTTGTAATAAGCTGAGAAAAGGAATCAATGTCTATGTCCTCAGTGGGACATAGCCATTGATTGAAAGTGAGTTTCCTGGATAAATAGATATAAGAGTTATTTCTAGCTGAGCGATTTTAATATTAACGCCGACTGCGTCTAAGGTTGTTTGAAGGTCGATTTGGTGGTGCAAAAGTTGGTTTGAAATAAGCAAAGCCGAGCCGCCTCGGCGCGGTGATGCATTTACGTTATTGGTATAAAGGCTAAAGCCGGGGATTTTAAAAGTATAATTATTAAAGTCGGCGTCAATAAAGTGAGTTTCCTGGACGGCGGCTACTAACGGATTATTATTTAAAACATAATGTTTGAATTGCCCCCAATGGGATATTAATGATCTAACATTCCATTGGAGGACAAATTCAGTTTGATTGTGACTCATCGGGAATTGCTATTCAGACCGCGCCTTGCGGTCGCTCGTGTCCTTCTCCGTCGGGGGCGGCTCCTGACGTCGGAGAGCTCAGCAGGGCGAGAGGGTGACCGGGAGGGGGGAGCGGGACCGGGTAGGGGGGTCGAGGGGGGACGGGCGGGCACGGAGCTAGAGCGCGACTCAGGGGAGCCGGTGACCTTGCGTGTCACGGCCCTCATCCACAGCTCGTCGGACGACGAGGTGTCATCCGTGCTGGGAGAGGTGGTGGCTGAGTCCGTGTGGGACTCGACTGGGGTTGGGGTACGTGGGGCAGGTACCGGGGTTGGGGGGGGGGGGGCGGGGGAGGCGCCTCGGGGGTCCGGCAGGAGGGGTTCTACGAGCCTGGATGGCGGGCGGGGATTCTGCCGATGGGAGGGGCCGGCGGAATGGCCCGGGTCACTCTGGGGGGAGTGCCACGGGGGGGGGGGGACGTCGCCTGGGGGGACCCGTTCGTGGGCCGCCGGGGTGGGGGTGTGGTCCCGGGTGGGGGCAGCGCCGGCCAGCCGCCGGGGGAGAGGGCTGGGCTGAGGGAGGGGGGGGGGCGCCCGGTGGGCGTCGGCGGGCCTCTTCGGCCTCGAAGGCGAGCGCCCATGCTGGGCAGCGACGGTCCCAGGCCGTGTGGGCCGAGTCGCATGTGGTGCAGCGTGCTGCGTTCCCACATCCTTCCGTCTGGTGGTTCCCAGCGCACTGGCCACAGATGGTGGTGGTCGACCGGCAGGTGTACTTCAAGTGCCCAAAATGCCAGCATTGGCGGCACTGCCGGGGGGGGGGGGGGGGCAGGGATCCAGGCGCGGATCTCAGCGCGGACGTAGCCACAGTAAATGTGGGTGGGCAGGGCTTTCCCCCGGAATCGGAGGCGGACCAGCGAGTTCGGCTGGTCCGGCTTCTGCTTTCTCGGGCGGAGGCGGAGCACCTCGATGACACCCTGGGAAGCGAGCTCGAGGAGGAGCACTTCGTCCGAGAGGTGGGCCACATCAGTGCACCACATCAGACCCTGGGTAGAGTTGAGGTTTGCCGGGGCCTCCACGACAACCTTGAACCCCAAGAAGCTTCTCAGCCCCATGATCAGTTCATTCTGGCGGGACGCGTGCGTCTCCACCAGAAGAGCACCCGAGCGGATGGTCTTGGCGCTGACTACATCGCCACAGAGGGCGACCAGACAGCGCCGGATGGCGAAAGGGTTGGCTTGCCGAAAAGGCTTGCCGTCCGCCCTGCTCAGCGTGAGGCAGGCGGGTCCCTCTGGGGGGAGGGGGGAGGGTCTGGGGGGAGCCGCGCTCCTGGGCGGTCCCTGGGTGGCCCCTGATGGGGGTGGGAAGGACCGTCCGGGGGGTGCGGGGCCTCGCACCGGGGTGGGACCCCTGAAGGGGGTCGGGAGGGCGACGGAGCGGGGGAAGCCATCGGACGGGAGGACGGCGAGAGCCAGGCCCCTGGGCGGGGCGGGCGGGGCCCCTGAGGGGGGTAAGGAGGGTCGGGGGGACGGGAGTCCGGCGAGAGCCAGACCCCTGGACGGGGCGGGCGGGGCCCCTGAGGGGGGGGGGGGGCTGGGAGGGGGACCGTCCAGGGGGGCACGCGGTCGCGCGCCGGAAAACCCCGGAGGGGGGTCGGGCGGGCGGGGTTCCGGGGGTAGCCATCGTCGTGGCTCAGGAGGGGATAGGATAGGGGCTAACTGTTTACGTTAATTGCCACACACGACAGAACGTGTTGGCAACTGCAAATTAACTGCCAAAAGTGGAGGGGACCTAATCCGTGGAGGAGGCCTATTGCCAATACAAAATTTGTGTCTAATGAGTCTACCTACTTACCGTGGTCTGCGGGCGCGGCTAGTTGTAAGGCGACCGGAAGCTCTGCGCATGCGCCACGTGACGTCAGGCGACTGGCCGGTCGGCCGGTCACCATGGCGACCGTCGGTCGCCTGACGTCACGTTGCGCATGCGCAGAAGCAGTTTTTCGCATTCCCGTCCCCTTACAACTAGCCGTGCCCTGCAGGCCACGGCGACGCAGCTGGACGGCCATCTTCTCCGCAAAAATGATCAAAACGAAATTGCTAATTATCATTCATCCTTGCGTTCAAAAGTGATATGACTGGAAACACGAATGGACTAGTTCATCTAGTTTTCATTGGAATACGCTATCTACAACGTTTCATTGAAATATATTGAAGAAAATATTATTCCTGAAAACCATGTCGTTGCAAAATATGACCCATTTACCCGAACCCCGCACTTTCGGGCAGTTTGAGCACGATGAAGTCGCACCAAACGCCCGAAAACGCCCCAGCCGTCTGGCATCACCGAAGCTAGTTTAAGATGAAATTGCTAATTTTAAGTAAACTATGGTGTTATCATTGAAATGGAATAGCCAGAAAAGTGCATTAATTCATAAAGTTTCAATTGATACAACAACAAAAAAAAACACTGGGAAAATTCGTGTTCTTACGAGTTACAAACCCATTTACCCGAAACGCCCGCATCGTCCGAATCGCCCGACGAATACATCCTTCGTGAAAACGGCTATTCGTGTCACAGCCACAGGTGCCAGGTACCGGGGCACAGCAGGTCTGCCGCCTAAACCCCAGCGCTGACACTGGCCACGACGGGTCGGTGTTAGGGAACGAGTGCTGAATGCACGAGTGCACGAGATGCACGTTACCTCCACACTTCCAATTGAATCCCAGAACAAAACTCGGGACATTGGGTATAAGAGGATTAATGAGATCTGAATAATATTGCCTCCGACCGGTAAGTTAATCCCAGTAGCAATACACACGTGCTCGTTGCTTCATCGTGGCTGTAAAAGACGTTTGTTTTTGTTTGCTTTTTTCCTATGTTCTCCATAAAGCTGTTGTTGACTGTTTGACCCCGCGATAATACGTGACACGGTGGGCGCCCCTGCTGCCTCATTCGTCTCGTTGTGGTCGCCGTTTTGCTCCAGATACGCTGCAAGGTGGAGGTGGTACTGACACAGCTGACAACATGGCAGCCTGCCTGTGACACTGTGACAGAGTACCGTGTCTGCACAGAGTAACGTGGTGGCTGCGGCGCCCGGCGCAACAGCCGCCCGCTCAGCCGACCGACGCTAACGGGCACGTGTCACGTGGTTAGGAGCCATGTCCCGTCCCCGGCCCCGGCCCCGGCCCGCGCCGGCCCGCGTCGCACTTCATCCACTAATTAACACACATTCTCAGCAGACAAGGCGAGCTCCGGACAAATGAGATCGGCAGATCCAATCGGTGAAAGACTGCACAGAATGTGACAATGGACCCTGGACCCGAGTAGATGCCGGTCAGATGTCGGTGACTTATCGGCTGGCCGCAGAATGGTTCAAACGAGATATATTCATAGGCCAGGTACACATGGTCGTACGCCCGATTCTAGGACATATAATGGACAATAATTGTCGCTTTGTTCTCCTTTCCGACCGTACTGAAATGTCGCGTACGACACAGTTTGAGTTGAGCAGATCACATAAATTAGGGAGGATGCGTGTTACACACTGTAATTGATTGCATGTTATAAAGTGCACTGGTTTTCCAGTGCTTCAATACACAGACGAAGAGCTATCGAAAGTTCCCGAAAAAGCAACTTTAACTGGATTAAATAATATCTTTCCAAACACCATGTATATTGTATAGGTGTAGGGGAGACCGGGGTCAAAATATGTAACACGGGGCAATTGTAACATGGGCTATAGTTCCGAAACTCGCCGATGGACGGTGCTGGCGTCACAACCGGATATGCGCAGTAAGCTGCTGCCTTTCCTCAGGGGATTTGAAGATTTGATTTGATGGGATTTGAAGAGGCAAGTGAGTTGGGCGGTGTTCATAATTATGTGTTTTCCAGGGTGTCTTGTAACTTATTTTAATTTTTGAATATGACTAACTCATTGCTGTATCTTATTAGGTACGGATTTAAGAGTTTGAGTAGGCGGAGTGGGGCTAATTTGCCAGAAATTGAGTGCCGTAGCTGCCGCACACGCCACCTCGTTTTACTATAGTTTTGTTTCAAAGATGGCGCGGCGTGACAGGGAAAATTGTAACATTTTCGATGGGGTAAAATGTAAAAGTGTTACAATTGACCCCATATGGCCATACTACCAGTAAAACGCCCTTATTGTGCCGGGAACCGAGCGTGTGAGCGTGCGCCTGCGCGAGCGTAAAGCCTACGCTTGAGACACCGGTGTTACTGCTGCTCGATAACCTTAACCACGCGTCTCATCTCAGTGTGGAGGCTCTCGACCTGGCGAAGGACAGCGGAGTTACGGAGTAGTTATGCTCGTTTTCCTCCTCACTGTTCCCGCCGCCTACAGCCTCTGGACAGAGGCGTGTTCGGGCCGTTTACGAGGAGCCTTTCCACTAATGCGTGAATGAGAAGCAACCCAGGAAAAACGACCAGCATCTACGATATCCCGCCAGATCGCTTCGGAGGCCTGGGTATCGGCTTTCACCCCAAGGAACATCCAGAGTGGCTTCCGGACAACAGGCATCAATCCATACAATCCGGACATATTCACCGACGAAGACTTTGGCACCGAGCCACGTTCCAGACCGACCAAAAACGGAACAGATTGCACCCCCAGCAAATCAGTTATCCGTGGGCGTGGGCGCAGAGGACATAGCACTTACTGCAAAGGCAAATATATATATATATATATATATATATATATATATATATATATATATATATATATATATATATATATATATATATATATATATATATATATATATATATATATATATATATATATATATATATATATATATATATATATATATATATATATATATATATATATATATATATATATATCGACGTGAAACGTTCCGTACCTGATCCATTCTCTCATCGCAACATTGTATTAAATTTGGTGAAGTATTTTGGGAGATAATAACGTTTTAGTGACGTCATGTTATGCCATTTTTGGTGGAAAAACGAGAAATGTTTGAACAAACGTATAACAACGAGTTGTAAAGCAAATTGCAAATAAAAACGTGAACGGAAATAAAATGTAATTTTCTTCAAAATGACTATCTTGGATTTTCGAAATGTTGAGTTTTTAAAGAAAAAAAAGGAAAAATTTCCACCAAATGTAAATTTTCAAAGAAAAAAACGGAATATATATTGGATAACCAAGTATCAACGATACCTACCGAAATTTCAAAGTAAAATCCTCGTTTTTGACTGACTTATGGCTTCCAAGTATGATTAACTCATGACGTATTTGTTTAAATTTCATTTAGTCTTTTAATGAACATATACAGACAAATAAATGCCACCACTGTATTTAATGCACACAACTGGTCTAGAAACATGCCTTGTTTATTTGTATTAATCAATTTCAAATTTTGACCTTATGCATCCTGACTGTGGCGACTTAACCCTCGTCCGGGTAGGGGGGAGTAGATGCCACCCCCATCTGTTTTTCTGGAATAACTCGCGTAGTTTCTAACCGATTGCACTGGAACTTTCAGTACCTTATTTTTTTAATATTTGACACATAATCTGCAAAATTTTATTTTTTAACCAGCATGAGCCGTGACCTATGACCTGTTTCTCAAGGTCATGTCAGGCGCAACTGGCGTCCCGCAGATCGATGCTTGTAACTTGTGCAGTTTCCGAGTGTTTGTTGTTCAGGAGCATATGCAAAGGTGTTTCCAGGTGGTGACAGTTGTGGTTTCCACTGAGATTGTGGCCTCGTTTGACCTTTTCAGAGGTCAACTGAGGTTATTGACCTCCGATGACCTCAGATTACTTTTTTGGGCTTCTGGCGGTTTCTAGGACAATTTGTGACGCTGATTTCAAATTTGGGATCCATTTTAGATAACTATATGTTCCACTGAGGTCATGCACATCCACAGGTCAACCGAGGTCACTGACCTCAGATGACCTGACATGACATTTTTGGAATTTTTCAGTTTTTAATACATTTTGTGACGCTGATTACGAATTTGGCACCTATTAAACATTATGATATGCTCATTCACGATTCTAGGTCGAAAAAAAAATATTTATACATTTTTCAATTTGGATGACTTGTGGGTCATTGACATGACCTCAGAGATCACCTAATCACACAGGACCTTAAAATCGGGTATCATCGGCTTCTTCTCGTCACAAGCAACACGCTCGTTTTTGAATCGAAGCTCTAGCTCAATTAGGAGCGAAACGCTAAGGGGGGGGGGGGGGGGGTCGTACCCCCCCCCCCTCCCTACCCGAACACGTAGTGAATTTGCCCTACTCGGGCGAGGGTTAAGTACACAAACTGGGCATAGACACATGTGTGTAGGGATACCTATGAGAAAGTTTGTCCTCCGCGTGGGATATGTGTATATTATAAATCTGAATACGTGTCCAATGCTAATGGCGATCGTCATGAACAGTGTACCATTGCACGATTGTTTCAGAGGTGCGCAAGAATTGTAATACTTTGTAAAGGCGCTGAGTGTGAGCCAGTTGCCTAGAGCCTGGTGTGTAGCTCGTCAGCTGGGTCTGATCCAGCTGAGAGACTTTGAGAGACCTAGCCGAGCCTGAGCCGGCTACGGCTTCCTTGTCTCACAAATCCACTGCCCGGAAACACTCTCTTGGTTAGTTAAAAATGTTAATTGACATCAGGTCATTGCATTGCTCTTTCACTTGTCATTAACTGGAGTCGTTCCTTGTCATGTTTAAGAGCTGCCATTCAGTATAATTTATCATGGTTATGGTTCAGCACTGAGTGTTCAGCCTGAGATGATGTTGCGGTTAATTTTGCAAGGATTGTTTAAGCATAACTGCAACTAAAAAGTAACAGAAACAATGATCTTTTGTTGACCGCTAATGTGTGTACAGAAATATCTGTCTACAGCATATACACATCAACAGGGTAACAGGTGCATGTTGCATGTTTTGTCCGGCAGAAACCGCATCGTTGCCCTGCTACTGCTGTCTGCACTGTGACTTGCTGCTTGCTTGCTGCTGCACTACTGCATGTCACTGGTCTCAATACCACTGTCTGTCCCCTTTCCTCTGTTCTCTTTTATTTTCATTTTCTGTTTGAGTGAGCACAGAGCGGGGTCGCGAGGCGCATTTTGGAGAATGGGCAGAGACGGAGGTGAGAACACTGACCTTGACCTGAACTTCACCTAAGGGCCATTATATGGGGTCAGGTTGTGAAAATGGCTACTACTATCAAATTCTACGAGTAAAATAACTCCTAGAACATGTGTCGCATGACTTTCGTTTCGACCTCTTGCCAATAGTGATGTTTTGTGACCTGCCCTTGACCTTTACTTACAATCTCAATTTCGCTGACGCGGAAGATGTATTATGCCTCTAAGAGCACTTTGTGCCATAATAGTCGCAATCTAAGGCTTTAAATGGAAAGTATAGCCAATCAACCCAAACATCTCGATTTTGACCTTTCACCTGACCGTGACCTGATATGTGACCTTATTTTGAACATTTGATGTATGCTTTACACGCGTTTCATTGAGAGCTTTTGATTGCTTCCTCGCGCGTCTCGCCGCGGTTATTGGTTCGGAAGATAACGAGGGGGCAGAATAAGCCCCTCCCCCCTGCGGGGTGCGTTCGGCTGAATACCCCAGCGGGGCGCGGGCTAACCCTCGCCAGTACAGTGTCCGATCACTGCATGACCGTGCAGGGGGGGGGGGGGGGGACACCCCCTCCCCCTGGCGCTTCGCCCCTAATTGAGCTAACTTTGATTTAAAAACGAGCGTGTTGCTTGTCACGAGAGGAAGCCATTGACACCCGATTTTAAGGTCCTAGTTCATTAGGTGACCTCTGAGGTCATGTCAATGACCCAAAAGTCAACCAAATTGTAAATGCGTATAAATTGAATTTAATCGAGCTATAATCGTGAATGAGCATATCATAATGCTTAATGGGTGCCAAATTCGTAATAAGCGTCACAAAATGTCCTAAAAACTGCCAAATTCCAAAAAGGTCATGTCAAGTCATCTGAGGTCAGTTACCTCGGTTGACCTGTGGAAGCACATGACCCCAGTAGAACATATAATTAGGTAAAATGGATCCCAAATTTGAAATCAGCGTCACAAAATGTTCTAGAAACCGTCAGAAGCCCCAAAAAAAGTCCTCTGAGGTCATCGGAGGTCAATGACCTCAGTTGACCTATGATAAGTTCAATGGAGGTCACTATCTCAGATAAAACCACAACTGTCATCTGGAAACACCTGTGCATATGCTCCTGAACAACAAACACTCGGAAACTGCACAAGTTACAAGCATCGATACTGCGGGACGCCAGTTGCGCCTGACATGACCTTGACAAACAGGTCACAGGTCAGGGGTCATGTAGGTTAGAAACTCAAAATTTTGGGAGTATATGGAAAACAAATCAAAAGTAGGGTACTGAAAGTTCCATCGCAATCGGTGGGAGACTACGCGAGTTAGTCCAGAAAAACCGAGGGAGGGGGTGGCATCCACCCCCCTCTATCCGGGCGAGGGTTAAAGGGAATAGTTCACCTTTAACATGGGGGTTTGAACTGAGATAGCAGATTTGTAGAGCAGATCGAAAAATGGGTTGTGTAAGATAAAACATTAGCTCCCTACATTAAAGGGATTATACGTTTTTTCCCCCAGAATAATTGCGTTACATAGTAAAACGTACTTATAAAGGTGGTAGAGGTCCCACGGTACGGTAGCCACATTTTTCTGGAAATGACCTCTTCTGCACGTAAGGACATTCCAAAGTGCGCGGTGATGCCACCGCGTATTTTCTGCAGGACCGGCTGAGGCAGAGCCAGTCATCTCTTTTATGCTAATAAAAACACCTCACTTATGTTATATTTCCGGTAAAATAAGCAATATTTGAAAGAAAATAAACTTGTTTTGTTCCAACGACAGCAGCAGTTACTTAGTTTTCCCATAAAATTCTATATTTTTCATGAATTTTCATGTCAAAAATTTAATACGCCACCACCAAATTCTCAACGCTAAAGGCCAGAGACAAGAAAACCACAAAAACACAAAACCTCAACGAACAGTGTGTAGTAATACAAAGTCCCGTCAGTTTTGAATTGCATAATCATTTTGTGATCCAGTGTAGGACTTGCAGATAATTCAAAACTCTAAAATTGATCTTAAGATAAAAGTGGTGGACAGTAGTGCCGATCAAGTACTCGTTATCTGATAAAAGTCTCAAAAAACGCCCAAGTTTGAACGCTGATAATTGCTGAAATAATGGACTAAATGAGCATTGAGGTCTCTGTTATAAGTCTTAAACGTGTTTAAAGCTCATACAACTGCAAAAGAGTGCATTTACTTTCAGGACGGAAACCCGTATAATCCCTTTAAAGGGAAATAATGACCTTTTTCCACAAAAATGGAGTTAGCACTTGAAATCGCCAGACGAGACCAAAATATATTGTAAATTCATCACATTTTGCATGAAAACTTTCCTACCGAAAGATATTTCAAGTTAAAGTTGATAAGCGTTCCACACTTTTAACGACCGGTACTTGCAAGTACTTTTGGTCCTCATCAAACTGCGGGCTTTTCCCGTATTGTTTTTTTACGCAATGGAGTGGAAAATATATTGTGCGTTCTGCTTGTTGTGATTATATGCCCGGCGATCTTCTAAAACTAACAGCGATTGGAAAAAGTGGCAATACAATCGGAAGCTCATCGATGCACATCAACGGCGGCATAGTTAGTAGTTGCGACCCTCAATTTTTGAAAATAAATTCATTTGTTTTCAACATTAGGAGTATTGTATAATTTGTCTGTGGCTGTATATAACACTATGCTTTATATTATCATGAAAAAGAATAATTTTTCCCCAAAAAACTAACAAACAATAACACAAAACTGGCAATTAAATCGGAAGCTCATCGATGCACATCGACGGCGACCTATTTAGCGTCGACGATTTGTGTACAAAGCATTGTCATGCTTCTCGGCGCACTTAACCATTGTGGCGAGTTGTTGCTAGTAGCGCTTTCGTTCTCCATGGCAACCAGGCGTGAGCCAATGAAAAGCCAGAACGTATTCCCTTTCTGGCTTTTGATTGGCTGACGCCTGGTTGCCATGGAGAACGAAAGCGCTACTAGCGTGTGTCCGAGCAGCGCTCAGTTTGATCGGAAATGCCACAGAGCCTCCAAAAATGCCGCAATCGATGTAAACAATGGTAGGGAAGGGCGAATTTGTCAATGACCTTCATGAAGTACACAAGGTACTTGTTTTGTATTTTTCCCAAACTTACAACTTCGAATTTGGGAATAATTTTATTTAATTCTTAAATTTAAATGAAATAATTTTAAAACCATAGCGGTAGCCTAAGAAATTGTTGCTAACAAAATCAAAAGGTCATTATTTCCCTATAAGTAATTTCGGCACAGAACTAGTGGGCCCCTTTTAGAAGAAGAAGTTTCATTTCCCCGAAACTTGTTTCGGGTCCTCACAACGGTTGTTTACGCAACAGGCAGCCTGCATACATATGCCTAAAGTCCGTCGTTATTGTGTGCAATAGTTTCCATATCCAAGCTACCATATGTATGACGTCATAATTGTCATGAAGTTTTTTTATAGCCATGAAGGAGAAAAGAGAAACATGCCCATTTTTCGACGGATATCCATCTATCGTCTATAGTCTATCGTCCAAACAAATGCCATATTCGTTTTTTTTTCAGCTCGCATACCCCGTAAAGCCAAATTTCAAGACAACTTTTAAGATGACCTATTCCCTTTAAACCGTTTTTCACATTGGCGGTGGATTTGATTTTGACATGGGGGGAGGGACAATACTTCGATCAATTCAGCTCAGGCACGTAGCCAGGATTTTGCTCAGGGAGGGGCCACAATACCTTTTCATCTGCCGAAGGAAGGGGGGGGGGAGGGGGAGTGCATTCGGAGATATTTCAAACTCGATTATTTCCATGCAACGTCAATAGACTTAATATTAAAGCTTGACAGAATCCTAGACTGGATCGCTCAGGGGGAGGGGAGAGGTCATGGCCCCTCCCCCTGGTGATGATGATGATTATCGTGATTTAGAGTGGCGATCTATGAAGGTTGCCAGAGCCCGGAAATTAAGTAAGGGTAACATACAATTACAATGTAATAGCTACCAGAAAACAAGACCCGTTTTCAGTAGCCAAATATTGATGTTTCAAAGTTCAAGTCGTTCTTTGTTAATATGTTCGGCGCATCAAGGGCGGATCCAGCCGGCCGTTTGGGGGGGGGAACCAGTTTGAGAGGATCTTACCTAGGTACCCCCAATTTCGAAAATCTCCCCAGATTTGGGCCACTTTATTTTGCAGCCACACGATTCCTAATGATTTTTTTTTTACTTTTCGACCTTTTGGGATATCGAAAAAGGTGTGACTATGTTTTCGTTCCCGACTGCAAGGGAAAAACATTACAAATGTGCGCTGAATCAAGCCGGATTTGCCCTTAAGCAAGGACGGATCCATCCGTTCGTCTTCGGGGCAAACTACTTTTTGCTACAGTGTTCGATGACTCTTGCAAAAAAACAAGAGTATCTTAGATTTGAACATTTTTTTGCGGTCAAGGTAAAAAATGTTAGTGGAAAGAAGCTACCATAGAAATTTAAAACAGAACTTGGAGCATCAAATAAATGACAGTTTTCTTCAGAATTTCCAGCTCCGAATCTTGGATAGTAAACCGAGGGGATGGTCCGACGGGAAAAATGAATACGCGTTTCGCTGCACAAATGTTTGTCGTTGTCATCTGTTGCACTCCGATACAAAAAAAGTTAAAGGCGAGGACGTCAAACATGATCGAACCAGTCACACTTCCGCCTTTCAAAACGATAATACGGATGACCCGATCATAGCGTCGAATTAAATATGCATTTCAAGAAACTTTAGCTACCCATCTATGCACCGCATACGGATAGGATGATCAACTTCCGTTGCCAGGTTCTTGCAAAAAAATATGTCCCTGCTCCCGGACCTCGAGGCGATTTGCGCATCTCGGCGGGTCCATAGATACGACACACGCAGACGAAGTAGCCGATACCTACAACGGTGAAGGCTGCGCTTCCCATATTACTGCAATACAGTCTATGGCAGAAACCTGCGGCAGCCAGCCAGGCAGCGGCAGCCGGAAATAATCTAGCTGGCGACTTCCCGATCGCGCAAAGAAGTCAACGACTTCGCTGACGGATGACATTATAATGTCATCCGTATAGGTCAGACCTATAGGTCTCGCGGTGGACTTCGCACATGATCAACGCCTCCATCCGGAGCTCAATCATTGTCGCTCGGAGAGAGGATAGAGTCTTCTCCACCTTACTGAACATCCTTTCCGTCTCCGCCGTTGTAACCGGAAGAACGGCAAGGACCTACAGGACAAAGGATGGATTTGGACCGGTTGGTTCTATTGTATACTTGCTTGACCGAAATGGTGCTGGATATAAATAATGAAATAAGGACACCTGTAAACGTGATAATTGTTAAACTTATAAATTACCACTCGCCCTAGTGGGGGTTATTTGTCATTTTGTCCCCCCTGATGTTTTTTTGAGAATAGTGGGAAAACAGCGGCGCGCAGCGTCGCCAAATTTGGAAAAAAAAACAAATTTGGCCAAATTTGCCCAGTACCGTTCTAAAAACGCAAATATAGCATGTATTATACTTCACGTCTGGGGGGGGGGGGGGGCAAAAGCGTGTTACTAGTTTCGAAGGTCACGGGTGCCCGGTCGCCGTCGGAGGGAAGCTGAAGGGGCCAGGGTGCCATAATTCTGAGTGCGCCGGGACACCGCATCGCTTTCGGGCCGGCAAAGTGCCATTCGGAGGCCGTACGATACCTTCCGAGAGCAGCAAGTTGCCTTCCAGGGGCGACAAGACGTCTTCCGAAGGCGGCATAATGCACTCCGAGGGCGGCAAAGTGTCTTCCGAGGGCGGCAAGATGTTTTCCCAGGGCGGCATGATGCTTTCCGAGGGCGGCATAATGCGCTCTGAGGGCGGCATGATGCCTTCCGAGAGCGGTATAATGCGATCTGAGGGCGGCAAGATGCCTTCCGAGGGCGGCAATATGTCTTCCGAGGGCGGCATGATGCCTTCCAAGAGCGGCATAATGCGCTCCGAGGGCGGAAGGATGCCTTCCGAGGACGGCATATTGCACTTCGAGGGCGGCAAGATGCCTTCCAAGGGCGATAAGACATCTTCCGAGGGCGGCATAATGCACTTCGAGGGCGGCAACATGTCTTACAAGGGCGGCAAGATGCTTTCCGAGGGCGGCATGATGCTTTCCGAGAGCCGCAAAATGCTCTCTGGAGTCTGAGGGCGGCATATTTCGCTCTGAGGGCGGTAAAATGCCTTCCGAGGGCGGCAAGTTGTCTTCCGAGGGCAGTATGATGCCTTCCAAGAGCGGCATAATGCGCTCTGAGGGCGGCAGGATGCCTTCTGACTTCCGACGGCGGCATATTGCGCTCTGAGGGCGGCATAATGTGCTCTGAGAGCAGTAACATGCCTTCAGTGGGCGACACGCATCTTTCGAGGGCGGCATAATATCTTCCGAGGGCGACACGATGTTTTCCGAGGGCGACATGATGTTTTCCGATGGCGGCATGATGCATTCCGAGGGCGGCATAATGCCTTCCGAGGGCGGCGATGTACCTTCCGAGGGCGGCACAATGCGTTGTGAGGGCGGCAGGCACGTAGCCAGGATTTCTTCCAGGGGGGTGCGGCGCCTCGAAAGGGCCCCTTCCCGAGCGCTGAAAGGGCCCCCTTCCCGAGCGTTGAAAGGTCCAAACAAAACGGATGAAAAAGCACTTTACAACAGTGGCGCACGCAGGGGGGGGGGGGGGGTCAAAAGGGTCAGCTGACCCCCCCCCAAAAAAAAAAAATATATATATATATATATATATATATATATATATATATATGAGGGGGCCCGCATCAAAAGGACCCGTATTCTTCCCCATACCTGGCAGGGGTCCGGTCTCGGTAATGCCTGATCGAGGCAGTGGCCCGGTGCTGGCAAAGGTGTGATATGGGGGCCCGGTCAGGACGAGGGCCCGGTCCTTGCATATTTTGTATGCGGGCCCGTTTCTGGTAGGGGCCCAGTCTTGGTCAGGCCCGATCGAGGCAGGGGCTCGATGCTGGCAAAGGCGTGGCATAGGGCCCGGTCAGGACGAGGGCCCGGACACAACAGGCCCCGGTCCTTGTAAATTATTTTATACGGGCCCCTTCCTGATAGGGGCCCGTTCCTGGTAGGGGACCGTTCCTGGTAGAGGCCCGTTCCTGGTAGGGGCCCGATCGAGGCAGGGGATCGGTGCTAGCAAAGGCGTGATATGGGGCCCGGTCAGGACGAGGGCCTGGTCACAACAGGGCCCACTCCTTGAAAATGCTTGACACGGACCCGTTTCTGGTAGGGGCTCGTTCCTGGTAGGGGCCCGATCAAGGCAGGGCCCCGGTGCTGGCAGAGGCGCGATATGGGGCCCTGCCTTGATCTGTGCGGTGCTGGTCAGGTCGAGGGCCCCGTCACAACAGTGCCCGGTCCTTGCAAATTATTGATACGGACCCGTTTTTGGTCAGGTCCGATCGAGGCCTGGTGCTGGCCAAGGCGTGTTATGGGGCCCGGTCAGGACGAGGGCTCGGTAACAACAGGGCACGGTCCTCGCATATTCTTGATACGGGCCCGTTTCTGGTAGGGGTCCGGTCTTGGTCAGGTCCTATCGAGGCACGGGCCTGGTGCTGGCAAAGGCGTGATATTGGGCCCGGTCAGGACGAGGGCCCGGTCACAACAGGGCCCAGACTTGCATATTCTTGATACTGGCTCGTTTCTGGTAGGGGTCTGTTCTGATCTGTTCCCCGTGGTTCTCTCATTTTGACCAAACTCCAGAAAGCCTGTCCGCAGCTTCCAGACATCTGTGCAGAAACTGGTTGACACCAGACCCTGGATCCGTTGGTTATGTCTTCCCAAGTCATGCGCGAGACCGTCTCCACATTTGTTTGCGATGCTGTGTGTTGTAAAAATCAGCCATGTATCGCGGCAGCTGATCACACATACCTGCTGCGAAAATACCGTATCCGTTCACCACTACTGCGTGTTGTCATTGACCTCATTTCGTCAACTCTCGACAGTTGTACCGCACATCAGTAGCACACGCACCTAACATTCGCACATCAGTAGCACACGCAGTCACCTTACACGACATTGACAAGATAATTATCATATCTCAGATCCCATGCTGTAAGGGGCCCGCTAAAAAACAAGTGACCGAAGTCCGCGAAGTTTTCTTTTAAACAAAAACAGGTGTGGGCCCGCACACAAAGGGGCCCGCTCTTAGGGCTCTGACCCCCCCCCCCCCCCCCCCCCAAGGAAATCCTGCGTGCGCCACTGCGTTACAAGGATAGAGAATGCAGTATGACAGGTATGGCATGGGCCATACCAACTTTTAGGACCTGGAGTTAGCAAACTGCCATACCAACTTTGGAACCAGCGACACCAATTTGGAGTCAGCTATACAAACTTGGAATTTTTTTCTTAAGCTCAAGACCTAGAACCCTTAAACAAATGCGCCGCGGAGCGGCGCGAAAATTTTGAGTCTTATGCCCTAGATATGTATTTTCATCAATGCGTCACATTGCTTATGGTACGGACCTCTAAAAATGTTATTGTGCGTTTCAAAGTGCGTTAAAAAAATGCTAAAGTGAACTATTTTGCCCAATTATATAGGAAAGTAGCAACATAACACATAAATGCGCCGAGAAACGGACTTTTTTTTGTTTTCTAACCCGCATATAATTTAATTTGTAGTTAAATTGCGCTGCGGAGCGGCGCAATTTTTGTTTTGTTTTATTCCCTGGACAACTGCATTCTTACCGTTGAAAGGCCCAGGGTCCTTTCAGATCGTCTAGGGGCCCCTCCGACCTTTTCAACGCCCTTCTGACCTGGTCAGGGACTCATCTGGAATCCGCGAAAATACATGATGTGGAGTGGGTGATATATATTAAATACAAAGAGGGCTTACTCTGCAATAACAAATACAATCGGAGCTTGCGGGTATATTGTAACTCCCTTCGTTAGCGATTAAGAGGCATTCGGTAACATGTCATTGCTCATCTTAAAGACGAGCAATGACCTGTTACCAAATGCCTCTTAATCGCTAACAAAGGGTGTTACAATATACCCGAAAGCTCCGATTTTAATATTTGCCTTGTGGAGTAAGTCCTCTTTGTATTTAATCTTCATCTGGGATCTCTACGTGCTTTGAGCCCTTCCGGTCTGACCAGAGACTCCTCTGACCTTCCAAGAAGCCCCTATTGTGTGTCAAGGGGCCCATTCGGCATGTTCAGAGGTCCTTCCGACCTGGCCTGGGACTGAACTGGCTGCTTTGTCATCCTGCGGACATGCTCAGGGGCCCCTCCAGTCTGGCTAGGAACTCATCCGGCATGTGCAAGGGCCCTTCCGACCGGCCAGGGACTGTTTCGGTCTAGCCTGGGACCCCTCTGACTTGCCCAGGAGCCCCTCCGATCTGCCAAGGGAATCTTCTGGTCGGACTGCGCTGGCTGCTTTGTCGCCCTGCCAACATGCTCAGGGGGCCCTCCTACCTGCCCTGGGGCCCCTCCGTGCTGGCTAGGGGTCAATTCGGCAAGTTCCGGGGCCCTTCTTACCCGCTCAGGGGCCCTTTCGGTCTGGTCAGGAGCCCATCTGATCTGCACAGGGGCATTTTTAACTTTCCGGGGCCCTTCTGGTCTGTCCAAGGGCCCTCCAGCTTTATAAGGATCCCCTCGGACCTGGCAAGGGACTGCGCTGGCTGCTTTGTCGCCTTGCAACATGCTCCGAGGGCCCTCCGACCTGCCCTGGGGCCCCTCCGTGCAGACTAGGAGCCCATTCGGCATGTTCAGGGGCCGTCCTGACCCACCAAGGGGGCCCTTTCGGTCTGGTCAGGGGCCCATCTGACCTGCACAGGTGCCCTTTGAACTTCCCAGGGGCCCTCTGGGGTCTGTCCAAGGGCCCCCAACCTGATCAGGGGTCCTTATGACCTGGCAAGGGACTGTGCTGGCTGCTGTGTCGCCCTGCCGACATGCTCAGGGGCCCTCTGGGGTCTGTCCAAGGGCCCCCCAACCTGCTCAGGGGGCCTTATGACCTGGCAAGGGACTGTGCTGGCTGCTGTGTCGCCCTGCCGACATGCTCAGGGGCCTCTTGACCTGCCCAGGGGCCCCTCTGTGCTGGCTAGGGGTCCATTCGACGTGTTCAGGGGACCCTCGGATCCGCTCAGGGGCCCTTTCAGTCTGGCCAGGAACCCCTCTGACATGCACAGGGCTCTTTTGAACGTCCAAGGGGCCCTCTGTTTTTTCAGAGAGGGTCCTGATGGCCCTAAAGAGCCTCTGAAGTGCTCTAAACTCTCTAAAGACCACGCTTCGCGTGGTAAAGAGCCCATGATACCGCGCTTCGCGTGGTCTCGTCGGCCCTTTTCGGCGCGCTGCGCGTGCCGAAAAGGGCTCTCCGCCGCCAAAAACGGCCTTCCTGGCCTCCAGGGGGTGCGGCCGCACCCGCCGCCCCCCCCCCCCCCCCTTTGGCTACGTGCCTGGATGGCGGCAAGATGTCTTCTGAGGGTGCCAGGGTGCCTTTCAAGAGTGCTACGATGCTGTCGGTAGACACAAGGGCGCCCTGGCGGCCTCCCGAGAACGATACGGCGTCTTCGGCGCCGGCAGATCCTTTGCAAGAACGTTGTCGCGGCGCCGAAAACGCCGCGGTGCCCGAGGGCGCCGTTTTCTAAGGCAGGGGGCTTCAGCCCCTACGGCCCCTCTCCTGGATCCGCCACTGTCCCAAATTCACTTATAATGGGGAGGTCACGAAATTGGCCTGACCTTAGGTCACCGAAAGAAAACAAAAATCCGACATAAACGAATTGTAAGTACTTATGACATTATACAATTCTGCAAGTTTCAAATTTATCGGACAAACACTGTGGCTTTGGCACGACCACAAACATTTTTGGAGGTAAGGTCACTTGACGTGACCTGGTGACCTGACTTGTGACGACCTGAAGTTAAAACTTTCACACAATGTGGGTAATTGATGCACACATAGTCGTACCAAATTTGCTGCGCACCGCTGTTTTCTCGCTATTTTCGAGAAACCTCAGGGGTGGTCAAAGTGACGCCCCCACCAGATCTCCTCGGATTTAGGCCACTATATTTTGCTGGGCCTCTAAGTGGTCACAAAAGAACGCCGGACAGGCCAATGAAAAAGTCGCAGGCCTTCCGAGGACTCCTCAGGCCATTCGTGCAGTTTAACCGAAAACAAATCCAGGGGTGATGGACATTTTTTGAAGGGTGATGGGGTGTTTGAAGGTGTGAATGTCAGGAAAACAATTTTTTTTTAGATCGGATCTCCTTATAAGGGCATCATGCTCCGCCCATTTTGATGACGTCACGATCTAAATTTTATCGATCCATTTTTAGATCGCCTCCCCATAGTTTTCCCAACTGATGTAATTAAAATTGATGAAGTAGTTTGAGAGATAATGACGTTTTAGTGACCTATAGTGGTCATGTCATTTTTGGTGGAAAAACGACAAATGTTTGAAAAAACGGAGAAAATCGAGTTGTAAAGTAAATTGCAAATACAAAATGTCAAATGAAAGAAAATGGCATTCTCTTCAAAATGAATATCTCGGATTTCTAATTTGTTTAGTTTTTGCCCTCCCCTCCCCCCAAACAAAGTGATTTGCTTAGGAAAAATTCCACAAATCTAAATTTTCCATGATATTTTAAAAAACGGAATATATATTGGATAACCAAGTATGAACGATACCCACACCAAATTTCAAAGCAACATCTCTATTTTTGACAGACTTATGGCTCCCAAGTATGATTAACTCATGACATATTTTTAGTTGCATTTTATGGCTTTTAATTACCAGATACAGGCAAATGAATGCTACCACTGTATTTATTAGACACAACTGGTCTAGAAACATTACTTTTTTATTTATATTAATCAATTTCAAATTTTGAACTTATGCAACCTGCCCTTTACCTGAACTTCACATAAGGGCCATAATATGGGGTCAGGGTGTGTAAATGGCTACTCATTTCAAATTCTACGTGTAAAATAACCCATAACACATGTGTCGCATGACTTTCGTAGACCTTTTGCCAATAGTGATATTTTCTGACCTGTCCTCTTGACCTTTGCTTACAATCTCAATTTCCCTCATGCAGAAGATGTATTATGCCTCTGAGAGCACTTTCTGCCATAATATTCGCAATATAAGGCTTTAAATGGAAAGTATAGCAAATCAACCAAAATACCTCGATTTTGACATTTCACCTGACCGTGACCTGACATGTGACATTATTTTGAACATTTCACGTTTGCTGTACGTGCGTGAGCGTCTCATTGAGAGCTTTCCATTGCCCCCTTACGCCTCTCGCTGCGGTTATTGGTTCGCAAGATAACGAGGTGGCAGTGTATGCCCCCCCCCCCTCCCCCCCAGTTCGGCTGAATACCCCAGCGGGGCGCGGGACCCTTTTGTAAGTCTGGTTGCATGATCGGAAGGTCCAACTGCGGATCTACGTATACGTAAGTTCACATGACTCACGAGATCCACATGATTTTTTCTTCTTCTCCGGGCCAACTAAATTTAGCCCGGAGAAGCAAAAAAGGCCAGGAGAAGCAAACTTTGGAAGGTAACTTTGGGCGCTACAGCGTTCCCCGTAATTTGACCCTGAATTTGACCTTGAAGGTCACGGGAAATAACTCTGAAAAATTCTTGTCATCCTGGAAATGAGCACGAGGAATCGTTTGAGGCCATTTTTGTCGCGAATGGGCGGTAGCTTTGGGCGCTATAGCGTTCCCCCGTCCTTTGACCTTTAATTTGACCTTGAAGGTTACGGGGCACAACTCTGAAATTGATTGTCATTCTGGAACTGGGCACGGGGCATCGTTTGAGACCCTTTTTATCGCGATTGGGCGGTAATTATGGGCGCTACAGCGTTCTCCGTTCATTGACCCTGAATTTGACATTGAAGGTCACAGGATACAACTCTGAAAATTCTTGTCATCCTGGAACTGGGCACGAGGAATCGTTTGAGACCATTTTGTCGTGATCGGACGGTAACTTTGGGCGCTACAGCGTTCCCCGTCGTTTGGCCTTGAATTTGATCTTGAAGGATAAAATGGACCTGATTTGTGAAAGCAGGAGGATGGTTTGACCTTAGGACCAAATCGCGTACAAATCAGTGACCGAAGCTATAAACGTTTCTGTGGAGCTGTGGACATCATGTACATTGGACATTCATCCAAGCTATTTTTAGGCGCCCCGAGTGTGAAAGGTACAATACGTCGACACCTTGAACGCCTCGCCAGGCATATTTAAAAAAGTGTCACGGTTATTTCATGGGGTCCAGGCCTCTTCGTAGGCGCCATCCAGGGCGCTATCAGGGTGGGTGAGGGGTTCAAAAGCGTTTTATTAGTGTCTAAGGTCACGAGTGCCCGGTCGCCGTCGGAGGGAAGCTGAAGGCGCCAGGGTGCCATCATTCCGAGTGCGCCGGGACACCGCATCGCTTTCGGGCCGGCAAAGTGCCATTCGGGGGCGGTATGATACCTTCCGAGGGCAGCAATGCCTTCCGAGGGTGGCAAGACGTCTTCCGCATTCCGAAGGCGGCATAATGCACTCTGAGGGCGGCAAAATGTCTTCCGAGGGCGGCAAGATGTTTTCCGAGGGCGAAATGATGCTTTCCAAGGGCGGCATAATGCGCTCTGATGGCGGCATGATGCCTTCCGAGGGCGGCATAATGCGCTCTGAGGGCGGTAAGATGCCTTCCGAGGGCGGCATATGTCTCCGAGGGCGGCATGATGCCTTCCAAGAGCGGCATAATGCGCTCTGAGGGCAGCAGGATGCCTTCCGAGGGCGGCATATTGCACTCTGAGGGCGGCATAATGTGCTTCTGAGGGCGGCAAGATGCATTCCGAGGGCCACAAGACATCTTCCGAGGGCGGTGGCATAATGTACTTCGAGGACGGCAAACTGTCTTCGAGGGCGGCAAGATGTTGTCCGAGGGCGGCATGATGCTTTCCGAGGGCGGCATAATGCTCTCTGGACTCTGAGGACGGCATGATGCTTTCCGAGGGCGGTATAATGCGCTCTGAGGACGCCAAAATGCCTTCCGAGGGCGGCATATTGCGCTCTGAGGGCGGCATAATGTGCTCTTAGGGGGGCAATATGCCTTCAGAGGGCGACAAGACATCTTCTGGGGCGGCATAGTGCACTTCGAGGGCGGAAAAATGTCTTCCGAGGGCGACACGATGTTTTCCGAGGGCGACACGATGTTTTCAGGGGGCGGCATGGTGCTTTCCGAGGGCGGCATAATGCGCTATGAGGGCGGCATGATGCCTTCCGAAGACGGCATAATGCCTTCCGAGGGCGCCGATGCACCTTCTGAGGGCGGCATAATGCGTTATGAGGGCGGCAAGATGTCTTCTGAGGGTGCCGGGGTGCCTTTCAAGAGTAGTACGACGCTGTCGGTAGACACCAGGGCGCCCTGGCGGCCTCCCGAGAACGCTACGGCGCCTTCGGCGCCGGAAAATCCTTTGCAAGAACGGCGTCGCGGCGTCTTCGGCGCCGCGGTGCCCGAGGGCGCCGTTTTCTAAGGGAGGGGGCTTCAGCCCCTATGCCCCCTGGATCCGCCACTGGGCAGAGCAGGCACTGGCGAATCCAGGGGGGGGGGCACCGAGGCCATGGCCTCCCCCAAACGCTCAAGTCGTAAGGCGAAACTATGTTTTGGCCTCCCCAAACCGGCCAGCACAAGTACCAATCTAGGCAAAACAAAAGTTTTTTTCGCGCTGAGCAGGGGGTGTCATCCCTATTGTGGGCCATAGGTAAAGACATTGTTACCAAATGCTACCAATGAGACGTCATTGGCATGACAAAATCTGATTAGTTCTGAAACGCCCTCTTCTAAATCGGCTTCTATAGATGGAATAAAAAAAAAACGGTTCGATAGCTCGTCAAAAACCATTTTGAAACCATTTGTTAATGTTTTGGCTCAGGTCAATATTGAGGTCACCAGAGGTCATCAAATGTCAGATTTTCCAGTTTAAGGACTTCGCTCCAGAAACACCCAATTTTCGCGGGAACTATGACAGCTAGGAGCAAGCAAATAAAAAAAGCAAACGAAATATATCTAAAAATGCAATCACCATTGGTGTCCTCAAATTTGAGCTCAGATCAATAGTTTAGGCTTCAGAGGTCACCAAAGGCCAAAAGGTTATTTTTTAGTCAAACTTTTTTCGCAAATAACTATTTGCCTAATAAAGATAAGGTAATAATTTTGACCCCATCATGTTTGTCTCGTCAAGGCGATTGGAGCAATATTCATGCAGACCAGGTTAGGTCAACTCATCAATTTGAACTCAGGTCAAGGTCAAGTGGTGACTCAACAGGGACGGATCTAGGATTTTTTTTTCGAAGGGGGGGGGGAAGCTGACCCAGGGGGCGGCATTTTCACCGTCAAGGGGGGCGCCATGGGTCTACAGGGCGGGGGGGGCAAAGGTTAATACAAAAAAAAATCCTGCAAAAATGGCAAATTCTCCTACGCTTACTCATTTGCAGTTTGTCTTTTCGAAGAAGAAAACATATAATAGGAAAAATGATAATGGATATATTTTTTAAGCACTCTCACATGTAGGCATGTCGTCAGTCAGTTGCATTCATTTTCGTCAGTAGCACGTATATTCGAGTGCCATCATGGATGTGCCTAGGTCTGTCACGGATAGGTCACTCAACTCTCTCTCTGGCCTGCCGAAATATACCCCTTCTCTTTAGCCTGACGAATCCCCTCCCCCCTCTCTCTGTCCTCTCTGACCTGTCGAAATATACCTAACTCTCTGGTATGTGTTTATTTAACGACGCATCTACCGGGAACTCCGTCCTGCTGAAACCCACCCACCCCTCTCTCCGGCCAGTTGAAATCCTCTCATCCCTCTCCTTAGTTTACCTAAATCCACTCTGCCTGCCCCTTTTCGGCCTGCCGAAATCCACCCGACCCTCTCCCCGTCTGCCGAAATGCATGCTGTCTCTGACCGACAA
This sequence comes from Chirona hameri, assembly GCA_036785665.1. Classification (NCBI taxonomy): domain Eukaryota; kingdom Metazoa; phylum Arthropoda; class Thecostraca; order Balanomorpha; family Balanidae; genus Chirona; species Chirona hameri. Next base: position 28,651 of record JAXIVJ010001209.1, read on the forward strand.
AAATATATTGACTCCTCTCGCCGGTCTGTTTCTCCACTTCATTAGCACGATCGACACAAGAGGCTTCTTGGCTCAGAAGTCAGGGGTGCCTCAGTTTTACAGACACTATGATCGCAAGGCCTTCTTCCGGCTTTCGAGGCAGCTCCGCTTCAATAGTTCGGACCTTTATACCCAAGTACTTTTAACCTGGGGCGTCGCCAACAGGGGACCTGGAAGCTGGTCCCCGCCAGGATTGCTCTGGTCGGAGTTTCCCCATCCCCCAGTTCGCAGGATTTTAATATTAGCCCTATGAGGCTAGCCCACCAAACATCTGGCTGCCCCCACTCAAAAATGTGTGGCGACGCCACTGCTGGATTGACAGCAGTGGCCCCTCCGGCTAATGACGGCGCCCCTCTGGCCAGTGACAGCGCCCCTTCGGCTAGTGACGGCGCTCATATGGCCAGTGATGGCACTCCTCCGGTCAGTGACGGCACTCTTGCGGCCAATGCCGACGCCCCTTCGGCCAGTGACGGCGCCCCTCCGGGCAGTGACGGTCCCTCTCCGGCCAGTGACCGCGCCTCTCCGGCTAGTGACTAAGCACCCATTGTCAAACACATTTATTCGATCATTGTCAGCATCACTGTCAGCCACCATGAATATCCTACCGATGCTTTCTGTTTCTACTTAGACCTGGCCAAGCGGTGTCTGATGGAAGTGGTAGACAATAAGGACGGAGAGACGCCTCTCGTCTAAATTGCATCGTAGCCACGTCTTTGCGGGGATACCCTTGACAGGGATGACCTGCGTCGGTGGCAGCGGCCTGAGTCAGATGAAGTCAGTGCGCGGGGAGTACCGCGCCGAAGGTTTGTGACACCTAAAGCTTTCCACTTCAAATAAACCTTTGATCAAATATTGCGCGATCGGATATGGTCCATGCCAGTGTTCGTCACGGGCCCACCAACCTCCAGCCCGGCCCGGCACGGGCCCATGAACAACAAGCCCAGGCCCGGACCAGGCCCGGTCAAATTAATAAATTTGAGGCCCAGGCCCGGCTCGTTCAGATTAAGCATATCATTATTTTCACAAAATTGCAATCATTATAATAGCATATTTATTTGTATACTATACATGTGAAACAATAGCCAACTATGCTAACCCAAAACAAAGCACAGCCACGGCGACAGTGTGTTGCTGTGGAATTGAACTGCTAGTTAAAACATGTTAAGCTCTGACCTGAACTTGCGCGCATTACTTCAACATTCTCAGCCCAGGCCCGTCCAGAGCCCGGTAATTTCCTTAAAGTTGAGGCCCGGCCCAGGCCCGGCCCATGGCCCATAGGGCCAGCCCAGCCCGTGACGAACTCTGGTCCATGCAAACAGCTCTGCTTAGCGAAGGGCGCAAACACCAAAAACACATTCAAACGTAAGGTTTGAACCAAATACAAATATGCGCTCAACTTTGGCTGACAGCATGAGGAATAGGATAGACCGCAAGTCCAGGAGCTTCCCTGTCTCGGCATACAACTTTTTTTATCGGGAGTCATTTAGGGTAGCCCCTGCCTCGTCCGGATTGATATGCTCATTCTACCTCAATTGAAGCAATAACATCACTGAAAGTGTTCTTGTGTTCTAGTGTTCTTAATATCTTCCATGAGTGACACTCAGTGGCGTGCGCAGAAATTCACAAAGGGTCGGCTTCAGTGCCATTACTCGGCCATTTGTCAGCCTGTGGGCCCTTACGTTCGGTCTGAGGGGCCTTTGGTTGGCATGAGAGGCCCACGGTCGGGTTTAGGGGATTCTCCGGCGCCCCGAAGGGGAACTTGGTCGGCCTGATGGGACCACAGTCAACCTGAGCGGTCCTCGGTCGGCTTGAGAGGGCCTCGATCGGCCTGAAGGAGAACTTGGTCGGCTTGAGCGGGTCCCCTGTCGGCCCTCGTTCGGCATGAGGGGCCCTTAGATGGTTTAAGATCCCTTCAGATATGTATAGGCCTGACAGAACCATTGACATGCCTGGGCGGACCCCAGGCTGGTCTGAGAGGGCGATTGTCGAGGCCTGAGAGGGCCGTACCTCCGGCCGTCACCGGCCGGAGGAGGCGCCGTCACTGGCCGGAAGGGTTCCGTCATTGGCTGGAGGTTCGCAGTCACTGGGCGGAGAGGCGCCGTTAGTTGCCGGTGAGGCGTTGTCACTAGCCGGAGGGGCGCCGTCACTGGCCGAAGGGCGCCGTCACGGGCCACAGCCGCCACTGGCCGGAGGAGTGCCATCACTGGCCAGATGGGCACCGTCACTAGTCGAAGGGGCGCCGTCACTGGCCAGAGGGGCACCGTCATTAGCCGGAGGGGCGCCGTCACTGGCCAGATGGGCGCCGTCATTAGACGGAGCGGCGCCGTCACTGGCCGGAGGGGCGACGTCACAGGCCGGAGGGCGCCGCCATTGGCTGGAGAGGCGCAGTCATTAGCAGGAGGGGCGCTGGCACTAGCCAGAGGGGCGCCGTCACTAGCAGGAGGGGCGCCGACACTAGCCCGAGGGGCGCCGTCACTGGCCAGATGGGTGCCGTCACTGGCCAGATGGGCGCCGTCATTAGACGGAGGGGCGCGTCACTGGCCGGAGGGGCGCCGTCACTGGCTAGCGGGGCGCCGCCACTGGCCAGAGGGGCGCCGTCATTAGCAGGAGGGGCGCCAACACTAGCCAGAGGGGTGCCGTCACTGGCCAGAGGGGCGCCGTCACTGGCCAGAGAGGTGCAGTCACTGGCCAGAGGGGCGCCATCACCGGCCATAGGAGCGCCGTCACTGGCCAGAGGGGTGATGTCACTGACCAGAGGGGCGCCGTCACTGGCCAGAGGGGCGAGGTCACTGGCCAGAGGGGCGCCGTCACTGGCCGGAGGGGCGCCGTCTTTTGCAGGAGGAACGCCGATACTAGCCAGAGGGGCGCCGTCACTGGCCAGAGGGGCGCCGTCACCGGCCAGAGGGGCGCAGTTACTGGCCAGAGGAGCGCCGTCACTGGCCAGAGGGGCCTATTTCCGCGCCTTCGGCGCGGAAATTGGTCTACTTACGAGGCCCGTCCGCGCCTTCGGCGCGGAGGATGCGCCCTGCGCCTTTGGCGCAAGGGGGGGGGGGGGGGGGGTCTGTATCCGCCCCTGTGACTCAAGTAGGCCATGTTGCATATTTAAAGACGTGTCTCGACGAGACAAACATATTGGTGACAGTTGCACTTCTCTATCTTCATTCTGTCGAGAGTTATTGACAAAAAGTGTTAGTGACCGCAGATGACCTCTGCCAACCCTGTAGAGGTCACTGAACAAAAAGTGTACCTGGTTTATTAAAAATGACCTATGATAACATTATCCAGGAGGCATTGGACTCATATCATGCGTATCCTCGGAAAAGGAAGCATTTACATATTTCCCCATTGACTTATAATGGGGAGGTCACGAAATTGACCCGAACTTTGGTCACAGATATAACAAAAAATCGGAGATATAAGAATTGTTGGTATATATTGAATCCTGAAATTAATCCTTATTGACCGTATGAAATCCTGTAACTTTGGAACCGATCGGTACAAACTGTGGTACGACCACAAACGTCTTTGGAGCTGGGGTCACGTGACCTGGCCTGGTGACCTGACCTGATATGACCCGAGGTCAAAATTGCACACAATGTGGTTAATTGATGCCCAAACACCTGTGTCGAAAAAAGAAGCGCTGCGCACCGACCTTATTCCGCTATCCTCGAAAAGCCCTAGGGAGGCGTATAAACGCCCCCCACCCCGGCACGGCGCGGGTTAACCCTCGCCCTACGGGGGGGGGGGGGGCTGACAGCCCCCCCCCTGAGGTTTTTCTTGAATACCTTTTGACACATGTGGTGCATCTTTCTGAAATTTTCAGTAGCTGAGTTTACAACAATGATACGTATGCTGTACAAATGTAATTGAAGTTGGTCAAGAATTGTGGGAAAAAATCATGTTTTGATGACGTCATGTTAGTGGAAAAACGATAAATATTTGAAAAATCACAGAAAACAGAGTTTTGAAGCAAATTGGAAACTCAATTTACCAAAGATGCAAAATGGCATTATCTTTAAAATGGCAATCTCGGATTTCCAAAATTTTGGTATTTTGACCCCTAAAATAAAATAAAACTGATTTTTTTTTTTTTAAATTCACCACGAAATAGTTTTTTTTAGATGTTAGAAAAACCAGAATATATGTGAGAGAACTGAGTATGGACAATACCCAAACCAAATTTCAAAGCAATATCTCTATTTTTGACTGAGTGATGGCTCTCTAAGTGTAAGAAACTCATGACGTCATTTTGTTAAAATAACTTTTTTGACTTGTTTTGACAAGATACGAACAAATAATTACCTTTTCTGTATTTCTGAGACAAAACTGGTCTAGGAACATGCCTTTTTATTTGCATTTATCAATTTCTAATTTTGAGGTTTTCTGACGAGCAAAATCGCTGTTCTGGACGTGGTCGAGCCGAGGTCATTCACTTGACCTGGAAGGTCACCCGATGACTTGAAACCAAAAATCGCATACTGTTATATTCTTCATATGACAGGCAACATGCTGGTTCTTACCGCATTGCTCTAAGTTGCTTGGTTCGGAAGTTAACAGGGGGGTCTGTCAGGCCCCCCTGTTAATACGCTCAGTCAGACCCGTAGGATTCCGGCCAGGTTGTGTAGTAAGAGTGACAGACGGTCTAGATTTGCCATTGCCAGACCACATCGCTCCTTTCTGCATCATATCCAACATACAAGCATGGTTAAAAGCCGCTGAAAACAATTCCAGGCTATCGTCTATTATATAGAGTGTGGACGGCGGCGACTGAGTTACCATCTCAATGACGTCATCCACTGGCCGCGGGGGACGGTACAAACAAACGCTGATAGTTTTACCTGGTTATAGGGCCTTGGTGCTGAGGATCCGACACCCCCCCCCAGTCAACGACTTTTCGCCGTTGACGATCTGACGCCCCCCTTCCCCCGGTCAACGACTCTTCGCGCTAACGACTCGACGCCACCGTTAACAGCTTTGAAACGCAAATGTTGGCCTCCCCAAAATCTCGGACCCTAGATCCTCCAACCCACAGGAACATGGGGGGACATTCAATACAAATACAAGTATGCCCCCACCTCCGCGTAACGACTCTTTCGTTCGCGCTGAGGACCCCCCCCCCCCCCCCCCGGTTAAAGACTTTTCGCGCTGACGACCCGACGCCACCCCCCGCCCCCCGGTCAACAACTTTTCGCTGATGAAACGGAGCGAACTTTGAAATTTTAGCCATCCAAACTCGAACCCTAGATCCGCCAAAAAAATAACAAGTACCTACTATAACATGGAAATCCACATAAAATGGTGCAAAGGCTTAAATACACGCACATAAATGGGAGTACATTTTGTTCGTCATTTCAACCGACCCCCCCCCATTCAAAAATTATCGGCGACGCCCCTGGTTCTAGGCCTGGGAAGCCCTGTTAGAGTTTTTTTTAGCCTGAGAATTGATTGATGCTGTGATTAAGAGCTGTGATTTTTGTTTTAATCCAGGATGAGCTAAGAGTGTACCTGTAAGAACTTTCATCCGTTGCGAAATCGCATTTTTATGATGTGGCGTTTACTTTTGCCCTGAGCAAAGTGGGGCTGTGATTTTTTCTCCCGGAAGAGCTCAGGGAGAAGGAGCCAGTTTTTATTTTAAACAAAAGTTGCTATCGATAAAAGTTGATATCACTACACCATCCAGTAAAGTGTCCAAAGTTGTTTTCGGGGATGAGCATTGACATTGTCTACCGAATGACGTTCGAATCATCGCGATCCGACTGTTGGTTCCGATGATATTGCTTTGCTGACCTCGATTCTAGCCGCCATCTTGGACTGAAAATCCATATAACTCAAAAATTGATAGACCGATTTGCATTTGTTTATACGTCAAACGATCCGCTATTGAGTTGGCGTTAATGTCGCGCAAATAGCGCCGCCCTGCTCCGCTTCGTTTGCGAGCTATTCACGAAAAACATGTGGGGAGGGGGCACAAAAGTCCCCCCTCCACTGCGCGTGTTAACATGGTACCCGGATGCTGTTACAATCGACCCCGTACCTGGGGTGGATTGTAACAGGTGACGTGACTTTTTCATACCAAAATTTCGACCCCTAAAAGTCGTTATTTCGGAATCATTTCACATCTGCTACAAAGGCAAAACATCAAGGTTTGTGCAAATTTGAGGAAGAGGTCTGTAGCCCAAAATGTTTTCGCTCCAGAATCGAAAATGTAAAAAAATGTTACTACATTTAACCCTATTTGTAACAGGCTCCTGGCTACCCCTATTTGTAACAGGGAGGGGGGGGGGATTTCGCCCCCGGAGATCTCAAGATCTACTCGTCCGATTTTCAAAAATGAAACGGCCTTTGGTTCCCCTTAACATGATCTACATTTCTAACGAATACAAAAATCGAAATTTTTATAGGGGGACAACAGGGGGTAAAAACTACAAATTTTAGTGGTATTTGTGATCCAACACAGCTGTCATGTTTATCAACCGATTTTAACACAATTAATGGGAATCGATAGAGATTGAATTGAGGATTGATATATGGTGGTGACTTTTGAAAATTCAAAAATCATAGGCGTGTGCAGGCTACTCAATATGGGGGTGAAGTAAATGCATTTTTTTTTAATAAATGAAATAGTATGTTAATGTGACAGACAAAACGGTTATAAATCATAGTTTGTGCCATAGGCGGTACCTGGTTAGTGAAAAAGGGAGGTCAAATAGGAAACAAATATTAACCGCAGGCAAGTTGCTACCCAGCATTATAAATAAGTTACTGATCGTATATAACTCCTGTTTGCATGTTGTACTTCATCATAGGCGTATCTAAGATCCAAACTGGGGAGGAGCAAGACCTTTTAAAAATGTATTATCCGCTATTATGATACTAACTAGTCAACAGTGACTATTTCACTTACAACTTCAATTCACGTTGCTTACCCCCCTTTTTACCCTACCTGGACTCGCCTATTATCCTATAATGGTTCGTAGAGTACCCTGTGGTGCGTGTTTCATCCGAAATCTGCAGTATGTTATGTCATTGTAGGCCCATGCATCTTAGTCTCCCTGCAATAATATAACCTCTTTCTTCCATTCCTGAGCGCGCCTCTGCAAAACAATGACTTAATTTCCTCTCCTGGCCTCATATGTGCATATATCATTATAATCTAACCGTCTATTGCGCCGTAATCGCTGGCATATCGTCATCACCATGCCCGTCACCCCGTTTGCATGTGCCTGACACGCCCCTGCAACTCTATATGTAATAAATATGCAAATAATGGAAGGAGAAGCTATCTTGTACATCTTGATAGCTATAAATGCCCCTTACATTGCTCTATTGACTTCCCGCCAAGCATTGCATACTTCCTGGACCCCCCCCCCTTTCAAGCCCCTGAAACCGCCTCTGCCATGCAATTTGTATGATATTTATCACTGTAAACCGATGTAACTCCTTCATACTTGAGGCAGTTAGGAAGAAACTGTGAAGATCGCATTTCCGTATTATCGCCAAATGTCGCCGCCAGACCCTCCCAAAACCGTGCCCTGGAACCGCCTCTGTTCAGGTTACGAACTCAAAATTTTGAATCCATATGTGAAAATCTATTTTGGGAAAAGTCCCAAAATTCCATGGACCTGCTTCCAGCCGTTCTGGAGATATCTGCGAAAAACATGAGGGGGGGGGGGGAGGGGGGGCGGAATCCGCCCCCCTGTTACAAATAGGGTTAACCCCGGTCTCCCCTATAAATCCATATATTTTCCCCTACTCTCGCTGCTCAAGCGGAAAAAAACATATTTACAACTACATTGCATCTCAGTTGAGTTGTGAATGAAACAAAGTGGATATAATTATGTATACAAAGTGCTGGTATCATTATGTATACAAAGTGCTGGTATCATTATGCATACAAAGTGCTGGTATCATTTTGTATACAAAGTGCTGGTATCATTATGTATACAAAGTGCTGGTATCATTATGTATACAACGTAGTGGTATCATTATGTATACAAAGTGCTGGTATCATTATGTATACAAAGTGCTGGTATCATTATGTATACAAAGTGCTGGTATCATTATGTATACAAAGTGATGGTATAATTATACATACAAAGTGCTGGTATCATTATGTATACAAAGTGCTGGTATCATTATGTATACAAAGTGCTGGTATCATTATGCATACAAAGTGCTGGTATCATTATGTATACAAAGTGCTGGTATCATTATGTATACAAAGTGCTGGTATCATTATGCATACAAAGTGCTGGTATCATTATGTATACAAAGTGCTGGTATCATTATGTATACAAAGTGCTGGTATCATTATGTATACAAAGTGCTGGTATCATTATGTATACAAAGTGCTGGTATAATTATGTATATGTATTCAAAGCGCGTACGAGTGTTGACCGCTGTCCGCCTGAACTCGCAGTCTCACCAGCACTAACCTTGGTGGCCCTCCAGTCTCCGTGTGAACTCTGGCCGCTGTCCGCCTGAACTCGCAGTCTCACCAGCACTAACCTTGGTGGCCCTCCAGGCTCCGTGTGAACTCTGGCCGCTGTCCGCCTGAACTCGCAGTCTCACCAGCACTAACCTTGGTGGCCCTCCAGGCTCCGTGTGAACTCTGGCCGCTGTCCGCCTGAACTCGCAGGAACAAGTCCATGATAAGGGTGCGGCTGGTCGCCGTGTCAGTGCTGTCTCGACCGTAAGCTGCTGACAGCAGCAGCAGCAGCAGCAGTGGCAGCAGCAGCAGCAGCGGCGGCGGCGGCGGCAGGCGACGGCCAGGGCAGCACGGTGCCGACATCACCGCGCCGGAGGAGCCGCCCAGCGGCGGCGGCCGAGCAGGCACGAGACGCTCTGCAGACGGTCACTGTCAGTCACTAGTGATCATAGGTGCAACGGTAAGTCACTGGTGGTCTCACAGTCGTGGCACGGTGACATGTGTGGCGTGACGTCACAACACACACTGACGATGCAGCCCGATCACAAATAACGGTCTCACCACAAACAACACTCGGATCGGCCAGGTAAAGGACAATGCAGGCCCCATTACTTATGAATCGCATATCATTTCAATTACAAACACCAGGGAGAGTTGGCATTCACCCCATGTCAGGCAGGAGTGCAGTGCTAACTGAAATAATATGAGCCTGAGCTAATGCTCGGCTCTGACCACTGGCCGATCCAGGGGGGGGGGGGGGAGTGGCAGGGGCAAAAGCCCCCCCCCCCCATCCCATGCTCGACAGGGGCGGCAATAGAAATTAGCCTCCTTCAAAATTCGCTGAAACTGGCGATGAAAAATGGGTACTGCCTGCGAAAAAAATACTTCTTGCGAAATAAATATATGTTTTTGCTTCATTCTTGTTTCCTCTATTTGCTAGCATTTTGGTAGCAGTAGGGATAGGGAAAGTGGCGCGTCTGCAGACGCTATTTTGGAGTGATTCACAACCAACGTAAGTTATAATTTGTACACGCAGCGCGCGTCGCATCCTTTGGTCTCCTGCTGCCTGCTGGGTGGCAGAGGAGCGCGTGAGTGAATTTCCTTACATAGGTAACTATATTGTGTGGAATACGTCTACTAGTATTGTGTAGGGTAATTAGGTTCAGCTAAAACTCCCAATGTTCTTCTTTTTTCAGCTGGGGCATTCCACGACAAATCCACACAAAAACAAAGTGCAAAATGACACCGTCATGTCACCGATTATGGCCAAAATTGGCATAAGGGGTAACATTCATAGAGATCTTATATACATAGAGAGGCCCTTCCCATGTTAAACACTTAGTTTCGCGGCGTTTCATTGGAGGTTTTTAAGCTCCTTTTTTGGGAGGACTTGGTGCTCGTGATAAATTTGGTTCATGTCTTCCATTGGTAGGGATGCCTATAAGCTTACAATTTACAACGCTCTCCGGAGCTGAGGGAGTAGAAGTTAAGTTTTCTTTTCCTCCTAATTTACATCATACATGCAGGGGCGCAACCACGTCCAAAAAGTGGTACGGACAAATTGCCGTTGGGGGCGCCATCACTCATCGCCAAAAAAAACTCGCAATATCACACATGTGTCATCTCTTTAGATGCAGTGTATGTATGTATGTACATACCTGTAATCTACTGTAGTACGGAAAAATAATGTCTCCATCCCCATAATCAATGAGACCACTGGCGGATCCAGCCTCTCTCGGGGGGGGGGGGGATCTTTTTGTGAAAAAAGTACCCCATTTTCTCCCCTCCGCGGATTTGGGCCGGTCACCTTATTTTGGTATTCGAGCTTAGAAGAAGAAAAAACTTTTTCGGAGAGAAAAAAAAACAAATACGCGATATTCCGTAGCATATACACATATAAGTAATAATAACGTTTATCTCCAACCAACTCGCAGGTGCGTCGCCGATAATTTTTAGTGGGGGGTCGGCTGAAATGAAAACAAAAATAACACCCATTTTTCTGCATGTATTTAAGCCTTTGCAACATTTTTAATGTGGATTTTCATATTATGGTAGGTACTTGTTATTTAGCGCCGCCAAGCAGCGCGATTTTTTACGGGTTTGCCTGATAACACACAGAAATATAGGCGGTGGGCCTTGTAGAGGATAAGAAGGTAAAAAATGTATTCGTTAAATTCAGCGTTACGACGAACCGAAGACGATGACGATGGCTTCGTTATGACGATGGCCACCGATGCGATGCCACGAAGCGGCGTGACAATTGTAATTTTAGGTCGTGGAAAACAAAATTGTAATATTGGAATCAGACCATGATTGGAGCCAAGTCTCAGGTAACCCCTTTTCCTGGTTCCACATCTCGGTATGATAAAACATATTGAAATGAAGGTAGTTTTGCATATACGTACATTAGCCTCGGATAGTAAATCACGATGACCGGTGGCAGTTAGCGTTCAATAGTACACATGATAATAATAACAATCTGATATACAATCTGATAGATAATAATCTGATACTCATGCCGTCCAGAACCACAGTGCAGTCCTGGTACTGCGCCGGGTCTTCTTTGCATCGTTCCGCGAGGGCATTGAGCATGGGTATTGAAAAACCCGGCTTATCATTTATCGATGCCATCCATTTTGCCCATGTTCTCTAATGAGGCAGGCAAACACCAGCATTTCTGACGTACTCGTAAGCCTTTCCGCTATGCATGTGCAAGGTCAATGCAAAGTCCTTCTGCTCCTCGGTGTACTCCTTCATCGGGCGGTTAAAAAGGTCGACTGGAATGTCAGAATAAGCCTCTAGTTTTATCTGTGCGTCTCGGTTTAAAGGGAGTGAGCCTACTCACATCGCTTAGTTGGGGTTATTGACACTGGTCTATAGAACACAATTTTCTGAATTGAACCACTACATCATTTCTCCAGATTCACCCTAGTTGCTGAGATATTCAAAGACTCCAGGAATTTGCTTGGGAGCAAAAAGTTATCGGGTAGACTCCAGATGGCTTCCCACTACTAAAAGCATTGCAACTATCGATTACACTGCTAGCATATCGTTATCACCGGCCAATAGCAATTCGAACAAACAGCTCGTGTGCGCTGATAGCAGCTGCCGAACAACAGAGCCTGGGCGGCCATCATGCTTGTCTTAGGTGCGTCGTTCACGTATCAATTTGTTACCTCTGTTTACCTTCACCGTAGTGGGAATCGTTTTTTCGATATCGAAACGAAAAATAATCGAAAACAATATAAGTGAAAATTCAACTAAAGGGGCTCCAGATGTGAATTTCATCGTATCCAACCATCACAACAATAGCTACTTATCGTAGGAAAAATAATTTTGACAGTTCAAAACAGTAGGCACACTCCCTTTAAGATACGCTGTTCCTTCAGCTTCCCGAGCACTGATGCCATTGAATGGCGTAATCGCGTTTCGCGCTTGTTGACGCTATCGTGCTTGTTTTGGTGCTCTTTAACTTTATCGACAAGAACGTCGATGTGTCTTTTCAACACTTTGGCGTCTGGCAGGTCTGGGTGTGATCGGATGTTACGTCTGTTGTATTCTCAGCATTGACAACTAACTTTCTTGGCACAGCACCTTCTAGCAGGCGGACATGACTGCCGTACCTCTTGGTCACTGCTGGGTCAAAATAGGAGGAGCACACCCTGTCGCTTTCGGTCGGCTTCATGTCATATCAAATGTATCACTTATCCCGCCTGGTATTGCTCATATATATATACAAGCCTAACATCTTATAAACAAAACACGTACTCCGTTTTATGTTTGTTAATATCCACGGCAAACTTTGGTATTGCTAACAGGCAATGCGCCAAATCAATTTGTCTGCATCAATTTGATTGCCTACAACCAAAATAAAAATGTTCAATCGTGTCCATTGTTTTTCTGGGGATCTCTCTTAGAAAAACAATGGCCAATCTCTCAGAAAATAAATACAAAACATAGAAAAGTCGTCTTTGTGAAAGAGGTCGCTGACAATGCCGCACGATATTTAGACGCATATTTCTTGCTTAAATTCCTCCAATGAAACGCCGCGATTTCAAGTGTAGGGCCTCTCTATGTATATAAGATCTCTATGGTAACATTGGGCGCAAAAGTGAGCTGTGCAAGTTGTATTGCAATGCAAGCAGTGGATCAGGAGTTTTTGGGATACCTTTTCTGAAACGTGTTTCTAATTTTTCGTTATGCTATTCGTACGTGTAAGGACGTGGTAATTAAGTGTACAACAAAATGAGGGATATTTGCCTGCAAATATCTCAAATTTTGTCAATTACATTTATTTTATATTTAAAAAAAATGTTATTCGCTAATAACGTTTGACTAAATAAAACTAGAGTGGTACGGTATACTTCATTTTGCTGTTCTCATCAAGACGAGTTGAATGCTTTGTAGCATGACCTCTTTCTGACATTTGATGACCTTGACCTTAAATTTCGAAGTTAGTATTTTTGTAGTTGTTGAAATTTTGATTTTTTTGGGGGGACACCCAAGCCAAATGTATTTCTTACTTTGACTTTATTATTGTTAAGTGTGAAGAAGTGTCGTTCAAACAGAAAAATAAAGTTATGGTTATTTGTCTTCAAATATGCTAAATTTTGTCATTTTATATGTTCTTTTTTTGAAAGATGTTATTATCCAATAACTTTTGACTGAATAAAGATAAAAAGTTAAAAAGGACACCATTTTGTTACTTTCGTCAAGACGCGTTGAATGAAATGCAGTATAACCTCTTTCTAACATTTGGTGACTTCATAGGTGGTCACCGGTCCGTTACTCCGTTACTCCGTTACTAACGAAGTTACTTTGAGTAGCGAAGTAACGGACACGTTACATTTTGTTTACAGTAGCGGACCGAGTAACGGAAGTTACTTTTGTGGTCCGTTACTTCGTTACTTTTTAGTCCGTTACTCCGTTACTCCGTTACTTTTTCCTATACTTGTTTCTCTTCACGCCCGGATGTATTCGCACCAGCACAATCAATGCCTTACACACGTGCAAAAATCGAATGTCATATGGCGTAAAGGGCTGCCAAATATCGTACCTGTTGGGCTATTGCTTAAAGGAAATAGTTAACCTTCAACATGGGGTTTTGAACTGAAATAGCAGTTTTGTAGGCCGTGCTGAGAAATCCCTATCTGCAAGTTTTCTTGGCTGAAAAGACTCAAGCCGAAGATATTTTACTTTTGGCGAAGGAATGCAGCGCATATATGATATACCGTACCCTCTGAAAGAGCCAGTTCTGCATGGAGCATGCGCAGACCAATAACGCACACCATAAAATTAATAATTTACGACCCTCTGTCCTGAATTGGCGCGATTTAGGACTATTTTTGAAAAGAGAAAAACAAATTGTATTAAAAATCTAATAAAATCGTGATCTGATAAATTTTCCGAAGGTGAACTATTTCCTTTAATAAAGGGATTATGCGTTTTTTTCCCCAGAATAATTGAGTTACATAGTACAATTTACTTGTAAAGGTGGTAGAAGTCACACGGAAGTCAATTTTCATGGAAATTACCTCTTCTGCACGTAAGAAAATTTCATAGTGCGCGGTGATGCCACCGCGTACGTTCTGCAGTACTGGCTGAGACAGAGCAGTCATCTCTGTTATTTTAATGCACACACCTCACTTATGGCATATTTCCGGTTACAATAGGCAATATATGATCAAATAAACTTGTTTTTTCCAACGACAGCAGCAGTTACCTAGTTTTTCCCATAAAATTTGATATTTTCCATGAATTTTTATGCCAAAAAATTAATACGCCATCACCAAATTCTCAACGCTAAACGCCGCAAGGAAAAAACCCACAAAACCCACAAAACCCGAACGAACAGTATGTGGTAATAAAGAGTCCTGTAAGAATTGAATTGAATAATCTTTTTGTGATCCAGTGTAGAACCTGCAGATAATTCAAAGCTCTAAAATGGATGAAAAACGAAGGAAAAAAACGGATGGCATTACTTGCCGGCTTAGAGCGTCTTTAATTTAGTAACTCCTACAATCGTCATCCAGATGGCAAAGAGCGCAAAAAATATCACGTATGCCAAGGTGGTTTACATCAAGGCGATATGTTTACATAACAATTTTATACAATTTCACAATTGCAGGCTTACCTTCATGTAAAGGTAAGCTTAATTCAATTCATTTATATTGATATGGGGGTCGCAAGAGCTCCGCCACGTTCCGAAAGTTGGGGAGGGGGGGGGGGGGGGGGGGGGGGGGGGGTCAGAGGCATTCTGAAGTCGATTATTTCCATGCAACGCCCATAGGCTAATGCTAAAAGTTAAAAAAATGAGAGGGGGACACGCCCCCCCCCCTCCCCCGTCCCCCATGTGGCGGAGCCCCTGTGGGGGTGTCCGTTCGGGAGAAATGTCCTGGGGCGGAATTGGCCTCCATCTTGGATTTTCTCTTCACGGTCACGTGACCTTTTTATGGTGAAGGTGAAGGTGAAGGTGTAAGCAGAAAATAAACTCTCTTGCGGCAGCTTGCTTCTGAGTTCGTAACCACTATTTTGTCTCAGCCGCGCAGATTATGCACCATCGAATTTGATGCAGATTATAAGATAAGAAAGTGATGGACAGTAATGCCGATCTAGTACTCGTTATCTGATACCAAGTCCAGACTGGTTATTTATTCAACTTTTTTGGAACGATTCAATCATGATTCATTTTGGGATCTGAACGATCTAATCACCGTTCCGACCATTTTGGGAATTGATTCTTTCCGATTCAAAGAATCAAAACAAATATTTTAACCCGCGAGTTACTGGGGTATATTTCATAACGCGACTTACTGGGGGGGGGGGGGCTATTTTTTGCCCCCCCCCCCCTCGGATCTCCGGAACTACTGGACCGAATGTAAAAATTCAAACGGCTTCGATAGCCCTGGGAAATTTATTGAGGGAAACATAATATTGTTGACCTCGGGGTCACTGATGACGTCACAGGTCAGGTCAAGTACACAATGTTTGACCGTGTCGAAAGGTCTCGATGGATGGAATTGTCGCGCAAAATTGCGATATTAAACGCATAAGCTGTCGATAAATCGGTATGATTCGTGTGTCTGACACTTCTAAATACCTTTCTAAGCCGTTTATGACCTTGGGTCAGGTCAAGGTCATCCGAGGTCACGAGGTCAAACTGCAGATTACAGTCATTAGGCGTTGTAATACATGTATATGGGGTTGTCTTTCGTCTAGAACGCGAAAAATGACCTCAGAATATTGTTTGTTCCATATAAATAGAAGTAAAAAGCAAAAACGGAAATGCGTTCTTTATGCATAGTAACGCTGTGAGAGGTGGTCGATTTTTGTCATATAAAGGTCATAAGTCAGTCATCTTTAAAGATATCGACTTCAAATTTGGTACACATATTCACCGCACACGTCTGGATCACATAGATTCCGTTTTTTTGATAATTCTGATTTTTTCTTGAAAATTTTGTAAAAACAAAAACAAAATGTATTTGGATTTCTCAAAATTTTGAATAAAAAACTAAAAAATCCGAGATATCAGTTGGATAGCCCGATCTATTGTCAGTAATTTGATTTAAGACAATTCAGTTTATATCAAACATCGTACCTTTGACAGCATTTTCCGCAAACCATTATATTGCAACAAAAACCGAAGAACATGACGTCACTCTGACGTCATTACCGGTTAACCTATCATAACCTCATATTTTTACTTTTGCCAACATGTGTATAATTGATGTGAAAGAAGGTACTGCAAGTTTGGTGACAATACCGGTGTTCGTGTAGGACTTATTACAAAATAACGGGAGGGCAAAAAAATAGCCCCCCAGTAACTCGCGGGTTAATCGATTCACGTTTGATTTAACATTTAAATATATGTGGTGAATTTATGTCAAAGCTATTGAAATAAACTATCGAAATGCTAGTTAAGCAAAGCTATTGAAAAAAAGATCATTAAAACATTGTTATAGCAATACTATTTCAGTATAAATGAATGTAGCCACTTGGACTGCATGTATTTGTACAATTTACCAGTGTACTTGAATCGTTAAGAATCGTTAAGTCTTTTGATTTAATCAGCCTTGATTTGATGCGGGTTTTGATTCAATAAAGATTCATGAATCAAAAGATCTGGTGGTGAATCAATTATTTGTTTTATTCAAGGAATTTTGATTGAACGATTCCAATCGATTCAATCAGTGTCGAATCAATAACCAGTCTGTAATAACAAGTCTCGAAAAACGCCAGTCTTAACGCTGATAATTGCTGAAATAATGGAATAAATGAGCATTGAGGTTCATGGTATATGTTTGAAACGTGTGTAAAGCTCATACAAGTGCAAAAGAGTGCATTTCCTTTCAGGACGGAAACCCGTATAATCCCGTAATGAAGTAATTGTGCGACGCAATGCGCAATTACTGCGATAAAGGTAGCTGTCTCCCGATCCCGATGCCGCGAAACGTTGACAATGTTCGTCAGCTGATATAGGCCGGCAGCAACCTGGCGGCACTAGTTTGTGATAAAGGTGAGCTTCGAGTAACGAATAGCGAGCCTCTGAGAATTGCACGCACTGGAAGGGGGGGGGGGATTCCGCCCCCCCCCCCATAAGATCTCACTCCCATAAGAGCTACAATAACGAAATTTGTAGGGTAGGGAGGTTCTGTAGGAAACTCTGTTTTGCGAAATTGTAATGACCCTAGGTCAATATTTTCGAGATCAGATGGGGTCAAATATGAAAGTTGTTTAGCACTTTGCTCCAGAAACCCCAAAATATTTCGAGAACTACGATAGCTAGGAACAAACGAAAAAATTAATCGAAAGCTCTTGAAATATGCAATCGCCATGGCGTCCTCAAATCTTAGCTCAGGTCAATAGGTTAGGCTCCAGAGGTGATCAAAGGTCAAACAGGCTATTTATGGCAAAACAGCTTTTTTCGCAAATAACTTTTTACCTAATACAGATAAGGCAATAATGTTGACGCCATCGTGTTTGTGTTCCCAAGGCAGTTCGAAATATATTATTGTTGACCAGTTTAGGTCAACGTAGAAATTTGACCTCAGGTCTAGGTCAAGTGGTGACCCAAGATGGTCATGCTGCATATTGGGAGACGTGTCTCGTCGAAACAAGCACATTGGCACCGGTTTCACTTCTCTATCTTCATTCTGTCGAAATTGATATGACTTCGTTTTACAAAAGTAACGGAGTAACGGAGTAACTGTAACTTCCGTTACATTTTTAGACGATGTAACGGAGTAACGAGTAACGAGTTACTTTTTTGGAGTAACGGAGTAACGAGTAACGAAGTTACATTTTGAAGTAACGGTGCCCACCTATGGGTAACTTTCACCTAAGGTCAATAGGTCAAGGTTCAATGTTAGGTTTCCAATTGTGGCCTATGTGGCGATGTTATATATCTTACAACTTGTCTTGTTGCGAGTAATTCGATTGTGCTTAAATAACGCCTGATCGTCAATGGTAACATTTAAATTCATTTTAATTTGAATGTCGAATAGCAACTTCATAACTTCCTTCTCGGTGTAAAGAAAGCCCGAAAATGTCTCAGTTTGCTTTATAGTCATCAACGATTGCGCAATTATTTTAATACCAATTAATTCCTATCTTCAAGACAAGTTCAAAGATATATAACATCGCCGTGTAGGTCAAATTTGGAATGGTGACATTGCGCCTTGACCTTAGGTCTGTGGAGATCCTGTGTACCCCCTGCCTTTCTCCGCCTCTGATACCTACCTGTTGCCGTGCCTGGCGCCGCCTCTGCTGCGGCCGCCACCTGTGCCCGCAGGCAGTGAGTGTACTGGGCCAGGCTCGCCCGCTGTGGGGTGCCGAGCCCGCGCCAGTCGCGTATGCACCGTTCTGGAATACAGCCGCTCTCGCTCCTTACGCGTGTACACCGCTGAACCTCGCGTGACAGTGACGGACTTCCGAGACATTACAACAAGGTCAAGGTCATCAAATGTCAGAAAGAAGTCATGCTGCACAGCATTCAACGCGTCTTGATGATAACAACAAAATGACGTTTACCGTGCTCTTCTAGCTGTATTCAGTCAAAAGTGATTAGAGAATAACATATTTGTATATAAAATAGCATGTAAAATGGCAAAATTTGAGTTATTTGGAGGCAAATATCCATCAATTTTATTTGTGCACTTAATTGACACGTCCTTGCATGTAAGAATAGCATAGCGAGACATAAAAAATAACCCAAGTCCGCAAAGGGAAAAATGGGGGTACCTTTTAGGTCATATGGAGGCCCCTGGGGCCCGGAAGGCCCCCAGTGAAATTAGCCCCCCCCCCCCCATATTGGGAGGCTGGATCCGCCAGTGGCTCTGACATGGTCAGTGGTCACTGGTCATCATTCCGGGCTTTCCGGGCTATTCCGGGCCCTTTCCGGTACTCCCAACATTTAGAGCTGTTCAGGACGCCTTCCGAACTCTCTGGGTCTCTCCAAGCCGCTTGGGTCGGCTACAAAATTATCCGAACTCTTCCGAACTGTCCGAAACTCTGTGGGCCCTCCTACCCCTCCGGATCACCCCGTAACGCTCCGGGTCTCTCTGGCTGTTCCGCGACTCTCCGGACTATCGGACGCGACTCTCCGGGCCATCTGCAGCAGTGGGCGGACCGGGCTATATCGGGCCATCTGCAGCAGTGGGCGGGCCGGGCTATATCGGGCCATCTGCAGCAGTGGGCGGACCGGGCTATATCGGACCATCTGCAGCAGTGGGCGGACCGGGCTATATCGGACCATCTGCAGCAGTGGGCGGACCGGGCTATATTGGGCCATCTGCAGCAGTGGGCGGACCGGGCTATATCGGACCATCTGCAGCAGTGGGCGGACCGGGCTATATCGGACCATCTGCAGCAGTGGGCGGACCGGGCTATATCGGACCATCTGCAGCAGTGGGCGGACCGGGCTATATCGGGCCATCTGCAGCAGTGGGCGGGCCGTTGTGTTGGTGCCGTGCTGACGGGTCGTTGTCGGAGTGTCGCTGATCAGTGGACGGCTGGAGTTTCTGAATAGTATATCGGCTGACTCGGCGGAATGGCCCGCGGCCCTCTCGGTGGCAGGTGATGGTAGGCAGCGCCAGAGGCACACCAATGGTCGGCGACAGAGTAACTGTCCTCCGCTGCTCCTCTGTCGCCGACCTGACTCGGCGGAATGGCCCGCGGCCCTCTCGGTGGCAGGTGATGGTAGGCAGCGTCAGAGGCACACCAATGGTCGGCGACAGAGTAACTGTCCTCCGCTGCTCCTCTGTCGCCGACCTGACTCGGCGGAATGGCCCGCGGCCCTCTCGGTGGCAGGTGATGGTAGGCAGCGCCAGAGGCACACCAATGGTCGGCGACAGAGTAACTGTCCTCCGCTGCTCCTCTGTCGCCGACCTGACTCGGCGGAATGGCCCGCGGCCCTCTCGGTGGCAGGTGATGGTAGGCAGCGCCAGAGGCACACCAATGGTCGGCGACAGAGTAACTGTCCTCCGCTGCTCCTCTGTCGCCGACCTGACTCGGCGGAATGGCCCGCGGCCCTCTCGGTGGCAGGTGATGGTAGGCAGCGCCAGAGGCACACCAATGGTCGGCGACAGAGTAACTGGCCTCCGCTGCTCCTCCAAAATAGGATAATCAATGTTTTAAATGCACGGAATATACATACGCGTGTTCTACAAGCTAGTCATTGAAGTGAATCTGCGATAGGTATTCCTAACATGAAACGTTAAAAGGACTGTCCCAGTCCCATCCTAACATTATATTTGAGTTGAGATGGCCATGTTGTTGCATTTGCATTGAGATCTAGTAGGGTAGCAGTTGTAACAACCACATCTAATCTAATCGAAAATAAATTCGAGCTTGGTCTTGACAATTGGAACGAATAAACCCTACGTGTATTTGAATACGGGTCTAATGCCGATGACGTCGTCTCTCTTTACCAAATGGTGATGGTGGTCGACTTGTTTTAAGGCGAACCTTGAAGATATTTGCTACGTTTCAATGGTTTGGTAATTGGTTTGTTTTGTATTCAAAGCGCCAGAATTATCTCGAAATAATTGTGCCCATATTTTGGCAGCGTAAAGGATTTCTGTGAAGCTCTCTAGAGCTCAATATGACGTCATCAACCCAAATATTAAAACTTAACTTTTTATGAAATTGAGCACTGTTTGCGAGAAACAAATGTCATAATCGTGTTCGGCAGCAATTACTTCATATTTTGCACCACAAACGGAGTACATTTGACAACTTTTGGGAAGGTGGGAAGGTTAAGACCAGTCGATAGAGATTCGAATGTTGTGCTAATGATTAGCGAATGATTATTAATCGTGCATTTTGTGATGAGTCGGTTGTCATTCCGATTTTAACAGCAAATTACAGATGGATGATCATGGAGGTATATTATTTGTATAATGGCAAATGTTGACGATATTTCAAAGTTGAATCATCCCCATTCCATAACTGAGTGCATGTCAGTTCGCACTTCCCACTGTCGACTGTGTATAGTCATTGCCGCCGCGTTCTCACTGTGAACCATGCTGCTGTTATGGCTGGAACTTTACAGAGAAGTGGGTGTGGCTTTGGCAAATTATCACATTAGTGGTTTCATAACTGGAAATGTCCTTTTTACTTCTTTAACACATCAATACCTTGCAATTTGGCAAAGATTGGTGGGGAGGTCTAACGGCAAACACACCTAGCCGTTTTTTTATCCATGCCAAAATGCAAAAATACTCGGAGTCCTCCTCGACCAGCACCTGACATGGGAACCTCATATATCCATGGTGGTCCGACGATGCAACGCCATCCTTTCATCCCTATACAAGATCCGCCATCATTTCACACCTGATGCCCTTAAACTCCTCATCCACGCCCACGTATTTCCCCATATCCAATACTGTCTATCCGTTTGGGGAGGAGCCGCCCAGTGTCACTTGCACCGAGTGCAAAAGACTGTCAACTTCGCGGCCAGGCTGGTGACGGGAGTGCGGCGTTTTGAGCATGTGACACCTGCCCTGGTATCGCTTGGCTGGCAGAGAGTCGATGAGATGGTGCGCCAGCACGACCGCATCCAGGTGCACAGAGCGCTTAACGCCGAGCAGTGTCCTACCGCCATCAGGGCCATGTTTGTCCGGCGAGCCCATGTATCGCTACGCGAGTCCCGAGCTGCTGCGGCAGGAGCGCTGGAACTGCCGTTGTGTAAACTGTCGAGCAGCCAGCGTGCGTTTGCATTTAGAGCGGCGAAAACCTGGAACACTGACATCTCTAAGGTCTAAGGTGAACACCCGCAGTCGGGGTTGAGGCTTCCGATGTGCGGATAGCATGTGACCTGCATTGACCGCTTCGATTTTCTTATGGTTGGTGGTTAAGCCTCATACCGTGCGATGACAGGCATACCATGTACAATGTACTCTGACTGGATACGTAAAAGCCACAACGTGGATGTATCTTAATACATGACTTTGACTTTGACTAGCCGGTGGGGCAATGGCATGGCCCTGCACCAGCTGAACCTACTGCACCGCCCTTTACCTACTTCACCCATGATGTCTGTAACTCCAACGGAATAGGCAACTCCACCCATGCGCCATGCTGACAGTGGCTCTCGGTGTTTGAAGTGTTGTCGGACGTTTTACCTCCCACTGCCCACGCTGTTGGGTGTTGTCTGACGTTCTACCTCCCACTGGACACGCTGTTGGGTGTTGTCTGCCATTTCACCTCCCACTGGACATGCTGTTGGGTGTTGTCTGACGCTTTACCTCCCACTGGACACGCTGTTGGGTGTTGTCTGACGTTTTACCTCCCACTGCCCACGCTGTTGGGTGTTGTCTGACGTTTTACCTCCCACTGGACACGCTGTTGGGTGTTGTCTGACGTTTTACCTCCCACTGCCCACTGCCCACGCTGTTGGGTGTTATCTGACGTTTTACCTCCCACTGCCCACTGGACACGCTGTTGGGTGTTGTCTGCCGTTTTACCTCCCACTGCCCACTGCCCACGCTGTTGGGTGTTGTCTGACGTTTTACCTCCCACTGCCCACTGGACACGCTGTTGGGTGTTGTCTGACGTTTTACCTCCCACTGCCCACTGGACACGCTGTTGGGTGTTGTCTGACGTTTTACCTCCCACTGTCCACGCTGTTGGGTGTTGTCTGACGTTTTACCTCCCACTGCCCACGCTGTTGGGTGTTGTCTGACGTTTTACCTCTCACTGCCCACGCTGTTGGGTGTTGTCTGACGTTTTACCTCCCACTGCCCACTGGACACGCTGTTGGGTGTTGTCTGACGTTTTACCTCCCACTGGACATGCTGTTGGGTGTTGTCTGACGTTTCACCTCCCACTGCCCACGCTGTTGGGTGTTGTCTGCCGTTTCACCTCCCACTGCCCACTGGACACGCTGTTGAGTGTTGTCTGCCGTTTTACCTCCCACTGGACACGCTGTTGGGTGTTGTCTGACGTTTTACCTCCCACTGCCCACGCTGTTGGGTGTTGTCTGACGTTTTACCTCCCACTGGACACGCTGTTGGGTGTTGTCTGACGTTTTACCTCCCACTGCCCACTGCCCACGCTGTTGGGTGTTATCTGACGTTTTACCTCCCACTGCCCACTGGACACGCTGTTGGGTGTTGTCTGCCGTTTTACCTCCCACTGCCCACTGCCCACGCTGTTGGGTGTTGTCTGACGTTTTACCTCCCACTGCCCACTGGACACGCTGTTGGGTGTTGTCTGACGTTTTACCTCCCACTGCCCACTGGACACGCTGTTGGGTGTTGTCTGACGTTTTACCTCCCACTGGACATGCTGTTGGGTGTTGTCTGCCGTTTTACCTCCCACTGCGCACTGGACACGCTGTTGGGTGTTGTCTGCCGTTTTACCTCCCACTGCCCACTGCCCACGCTGTTGGGTGTTGTCTGCCGTTTTACCTCCCACTGCCCACTGGACACGCTGTTGGGTGTTGTCTGACGTTTTACCTCCCACTGCCCACACTGTTGGGTGTTGTCTGACGTTTTACCTCCCACTGCCCACGCTGTTGGGTGTTTTCTGTCGTTTTACCTCCCACTGCCCACTGGACACGCTGTTGGGTGTTGTCTGACGTTTTACCTCCCACTGCCCACGCTGTTGGGTGTTGTCTGACGTTTTACCTCCCACTGCCCACTGGACACGCTGTTGGGTGTTGTCTGACGTTTTACCTCCCACTGGACACGCTGCTGAGTGCCGTAATACCGCACAACCGCAACCCAGCAAAAACGACACGCCGGACGTCTGCAGTGGCGCCGCCCGTGACCTGACATATGAACTCCGGGGCACCGCGCGTGACCTCACATATGAGTCCCTGGGGCACCGCCCGGGACCTCAGATATGAACCCCTGGGGCACCGCCCGGGACCTCAGCTATGAACTCCTGGTGCGGGTCGCCGACTCGGCTAGGCTGGTCGACAGCTCGCACGCCCGGCCGGCGCGGTGGAGAGGCGGGCGCCGCTTCGAGAGATTACACCGCGGATGTACGCGAGGCGGCGCGGGCGGGGGCCGCCTACGATCGGTAGGCTCGTATGGATGTGTGAATGTTTGTTGTAATGTTTAGAAGTGTTTTGTATGTTGTGTTTTGATGAGTTGTGTTTGCTGAGCTTGTGTTGACGCAGGGATGTTTGTAAGAAAATAAAAGGTATATATGTGAACAAAAAATGAACCCCTGGGGCACCGCCCGTGACCAGACATATGAAGCCCTGGGGCACCGCCCGGGACCTGACATATGAACCACTGGGCTGCCGCCCGTGACCTGACATGAACTCCGGGGCACCGCGCGTGACCTCACATATGAACCCCTGGAGCACCGCCCGGGACCTCACATATGAACCACTGGACCCGGTACACGAGGCATTGGGTCCGGTACGTAGACCACTGGATCCATAGGCGTAGGAACGGGGGGGGGGGGGGGTATATGGCCCCCACTTTTCAGACGGGGGGGGGGGGGGGGGCAGCAATGTTAACTGCTCCCCCCACACTTTTGAACGATTTCTCCTCCTTCGATCACTGATATTTGTTCCGATATGAATGCTTTAAATTTGCAAAAATAATGATGAATTTACAACCCCGCAATACCATAACCCACAAGTGTTAAAATCCGGGTGGCCGGGGAGGCCAAGGCCCTACTTTTTAGAGTGGGGATCCAACAATATTAACTGCTCCCTACTTTTTAGCGATTTATAATTCTTCAATCACTGATATTGGCTCGATATGAATGCCTTTGAAGTTGGCAGAATAATAATTAGTTCACAACTTCACAATCATAGGCGTAGGAACGGTGACTGGGGGACCATAGTCTCCCACTTTTAGGTAGGGGCTAACAATGATAACTGCCCCCCTCCCCCTCACACACACACACACACACTTTTGAGCAATCTATCCCTCGTCGATCACTGCTAATGGTTTGAGATGAATACCTTGAAGTTGGGAGAATAACTATTAATGCATGACCTCGCATAGGGAAGGGGGCAGCCGGCAGAGGCCACGTTCCCCACCTTTTAGCCTGGGGGCCCCAGCAATGATAACTGGCCCCCTCACTTTTGAGCGGTTTTACCCTCTTCGATCACTGATATTGGTTCGAGATTAAGATCGCCTTAAGGGATTAAGAGATTAAGAGGTTAAGTAGGCAAACGTATCTACCCCCCCCCCCCCAATCGTTCTGGGAGGTTGTGATTTTTGTTCCGGGAAGTCATATACCCCCCCCCCCCCCAATCGTTCTGGGAGGTTGTGATTTTTGTTCCGGGAAGTCATATACCCCCCCCCAATCGTTCTGGGAGGTTGTGATTTTTGTTCCGGGAAGTCATATACCCCCCCCAATCGTTCTGGGAGGTTGTGATTTTTGTTCCGGGAAGTCATATACCCCCCCCCCCCCCAATCGTTCTGGGAGGTTGTGATTTTTGTTCCGGGAAGTCATATACCCCCCCCCCCCCAATCGTTCTGGGAGGTTGTGATTTTTGTTCCGGGAAGTCATATACCCCCCCCCCCCCATCGTTCTGGGAGGTTGTGATTTTTGTTCCGGGAAGTCATATACCCCCCCCCCCCCAATCGTTCTGGGAGGTTGTGATTTTTGTTCCGGGAAGTCATATACCCCCCCCCCCCAATCGTTCTGGGAGGTTGTGATTTTTGTTCCGGGAAGTCATATACCCCCCCCCCCCCAATCGTTCTGGGAGGTTGTGATTTTTGTTCCGGGAAGTCATATACCCCCCCCCCAATCGTTCTGGGAGGTTGTGATTTTTGTTCCGGGAAGTCATATACCCCCCCCCCCCAATCGTTCTGGGAGGTTGTGATTTTTGTTCCGGGAAGTCATATACCCCCCCCCCCCAATCGTTCTGGGAGGTTGTGATTTTTGTTCCGGGAAGTCATATACCCCCCCCCCCCCCAATCGTTCTGGGAGGTTGTGATTTTTGTTCCGGGAAGTCATATACCCCCCCCCCCCAATCGTTCTGGGAGGTTGTGATTTTTGTTCCGGGAAGTCATATACCCCCCCCCCCCCAATCGTTCTGGGAGGTTGTGATTTTTGTTCCGGGAAGTCATATACCCCCCCCCCCCAATCGTTCTGGGAGGTTGTGATTTTTGTTCCGGGAAGTCATATACCCCCCCCCCCCAATCGTTCTGGGAGGTTGTGATTTTTGTTCCGGGAAGTCATATACCCCCCCCCCCCCCAATGGTTCTGGGAGGTTGTGATTTTTGTTCCGGGAAGTCATATACCCCCCCCCCCCCCAATCGTTCTGGGAGGTTGTGATTTTTGTTCCGGGAAGTCATATACCCCCCCCCCCCCCCCACCCCGGTCAACGACTCTTTCGTGCTGACGACCCGACGCCACCTCCCTCCCCCAAAAAAACTCGAAACCGCGCCACTGAGGCTGCACCCCCCCCCCCCCACACACACACACTTTTCAAAATGTTCGTCTACGCCCATGACTGGAGCAGTGGTCCATGACAGCACATTGGCGATAGTTTGATATTGCAATAAATTCTAAATTAATTCCACAACTAAGCATTGGGATCACGCAGAAGTCGATTCCACTCGATTGGATTAGATCGTGGCGTCCAGTGGATGATTCGGTTCGTGTTGGTCCCGGCCTGCCGGCTCCTACGCCGGCAGGGAGACGCCGCCGGCTCCTACGCCGGCAGGGAGACGCCGCCGGCTCCTACGCCGGCAGGGAGACGCCGCCGGCTCCTACGCCGGCAGGGAGACGCCGCCGGCTCCTACGCCGGCAGGGAGACGCCGCCGGCTCCTACGCCGGCAGGGAGACGCCGCCGGCTCCTACGCCGGCAGGGAGACGCCGCCGGCTCCTACGCACGGCAGGGAGACGCTGCCGGCTCCTACGCACGGCAGGGAGACGCCGCCGGCTCCTACGCCGGCAGGGGGACGCCGCCGGCTCCTACGCACGGCCATTTGACACGACACGGACTGCCTGTATCACGGCACGGACTGCACGACACGGCACGGAGACTGCCTGTATCCACATCGCCCCGATCTCTTTGTAAGTCTATTGGGTGAAAGCTCTCTTCCGCAACATGCAACATTCATATTGGAATTTCTTGCAATTTCATATCTATGCAGGTAGAAAATCACAGTTATGTCGAATTCTTAAGACATTTGTAAAAATCGTATTCCTGTGAATGTCTTTTACTTTAACTTGCCCTGTGATAAAGCAATATATGAACGTGGACCAGGAGTGTTCGGTCAGAGTTCGTGTCGGTCAAAAACGACAGTTTTCAGGGATCTAATCGGAGTTCGAGTCGATTGCTTACGAATGTAATCGGAGTCGAAGGCGAGCCGATGATAACCCGGCGATTCTGCTGCGGCGAGCCGATGATAACCCGGCGATTCTGCTGCCCTGCACAGAACCCGTGAGTATGGTATATGGAGCCGTAACGGGCTGCGCCTGATCCCGGTCAGGCGGCTGCCCTGCACATAACCCGTGAGTATGGTATATGGAGCCGTAACGGGCTGCGTCTGATCCCGGTCAGACCTGCACAGAACCCGTGAGTATGGTATATGGAGCCGTAACGGGCTGCGCCTGATCCCGGTCAGACCTGCACAGAACCCGTGAGTATGGTATATGGAGCCGTAACAGGCTGCGCCTGATCCCGGTCAGGCGGCTGCCTGCACAGAACCCGTGAGTATGGTATATGGAGCCGTAACGGGCTGCGCCTGATCCCGGTCAGACCTGCACAGAACCCGTGAGTATGGTATATGGAGCCGTAACGGGCTGCGCCTGATCCCGGTCAGACCTGCACAGAACCCGTGAGTATGGTATATGGAGCCGTAACGGGCTGCGCCTGATCCCGGTCAGACCTGCACAGAACCCGTGAGTATGGTATATGGAGCCGTAACGGGCTGCGTCTGATCCCGGTCAGGCGGCTGCCTGCACAGAACCCGTGAGTATGGTATATGGAGCCGTAACGGGCTGCGCCTGATCCCGGTCAGACCTGCACAGAACCCGTGAGTATGGTATATGGAGCCGTAACGGGCTGCGCCTGATCCCGGTCAGGCGGCTGCCTGCACAGAACCCGTGAGTATGGTATATGGAGCCGTAACGGGCTGCACCTGATCCCGGTCAGACCTGCACAGAACCCGTGAGTATGGTATATGGAGCCGTAACGGGCTGCGTCTGATCCCGGTCAGACCTGCACAGAACCCGTGAGTATGGTATATGGAGCCGTAACGGGCTGCGCCTGATCCCGGTCAGGCGGCTGCCTGAACAGAACCCGTGAGTATGGTATATGGAGCCGTAACGGGCTGCGCCTGATCCCGGTCAGGCGGCTGCCTGAACAGAACCCGTGAGTATGGTATATGGAGCCGTAACGGGCTGCGCCTGATCCCGGTCAGGCGGCTGCCTGCACAGAACCCGTGAGTATGGTATATGGAGCCGTAACGGGCTGCGCCTGATCCCGGTCAGGCGGCTGCCTGAACAGAACCCGTGAGTATGGTAGATGGAGCCGTAACGGGCTGCGTCTGATCCCGGTCAGACCTGAACAGAACCCGTGAGTATGGTAGATGGAGCCGTAACGGGCTGCGTCTGATCCCGGTCAGGATCTGCCGGCGGTCGGCGTCACAGGGGAGGTTCCTCCCTCCCGCCGCTGAA
The DNA here is from genome assembly GCA_036785665.1 of Chirona hameri. Classification (NCBI taxonomy): domain Eukaryota; kingdom Metazoa; phylum Arthropoda; class Thecostraca; order Balanomorpha; family Balanidae; genus Chirona; species Chirona hameri. The sequence continues at coordinate 57,224 of JAXIVJ010001209.1, forward strand.
CAGGGCCCGCACCGGTATCCTGTGTGTCGGGAAGTTCCTCCCTCCCGCCGCTGAACAGGGCCCGCACCGGTATCCTGTGTGTCGGGAAGTTCCTCCCTCCCGCCGCTGAACAGGGCCCGCACCGGTAGCCAGATTGTCGGGGCAGCTGGTGTCGGCCATTCAGCTGCACTGTCGCTGTCTGCCATTCAGCTGCACTGTCTGCCATTCAGCTGGTGTCTGCCATTCAGCTGCACTGTCGCTGTCTGCCATTCAGCTGCACTGTCTGCCATTCAGCTGGTGTCTGCCATTCAGCTGCACTGTCGCTGTCTGCCATTCAGCTGGTGTCTGCCATTCAGCTGCACCAGCCGCCGCCGACCGTGGACCGGTGGACCGCCCATGCCAGGACCATGCGGCGCCTGGCCGACGCTCAAAGCCGCTATTGTGTCGGTGGCCATGACTTTGAGAATTGATGACGTGCGTAAGCCGGGATTAGCCGGGTACTGCATCCACTGCAGTGTCGGACAGCGACCCCCCCCCCCCCCCCCCAGCAATCGTGGACCTGCTGGTCATCGCTGGTAGTGAGCCAGCGATGAGCTGGTGGAGCGTTTCGCTGCAGGGCCTCGGCTAAGGAATTCTCACTGAGGGGGGGGGGGGGGGGGGGCAGTTCGAGAAAATGCTGCTATGGCATATGGTTAAGCGTACTTATACTGATAAATTATTTTAAGTGTGATAATTACTAAAACATAAGTGCAAACTAGAATTAAAATAGTATAATAATAAAATAATGCAGCTGAATACAAATGCTAAATATAAACATGCACATCGACAAAGGTTCACGCCAGCCGTGTCAGTTTTTGAAAACGATCGGGGGACCGAACAGGAACGGATCGAAGGGGTCCATTGGCGCCATGCTTTACCAAACGACTGAAATTGGCCGAAAATGAACACATTTCCTGATTTTATAGGAATATCTAAGCAGCTTATACAAAGGAGAGTTTGTTTTAAAGCAGTTCTTAACCCGCACCTTACCGGTGCTCGGCGCCACGTGCCAGGGGCGACATCTGAACGCCCCCTCGAACTCGGCTCCAATGGGGATTAGGCGTAATAAAAAACATGCCGTTAGATAGCTCGTCTAAATTCATGTCGAAATTATTTCGATTATTTTTTGCTCAGGTCAATATTAAGATCATCACCAGGCACCAGAAGTCATCAAAGGCCAAAACATTTTAGTTTGAGTTTTTAGCAATTTGCTCTAGAAACCCCCAAATATTTCAGGTTCTGCGATCGCTAGGAAGAGGAACAAACTGAAAAGCAAAGGAAATGTCTTACATTTGTCATTGCTTGGGTCAGGGTTGTGCTCGACTCAGATGTTTTAGACTGACTCGACTCTGACTCATTTTCGAAGGGACTCTGACTCAACTCTGACTCAAGAGGGAGGAATTAGTTGTTTTGAGTCGACTCAACTTTGACTCATTTGCTGTTGCCCCTGACTCAACTCTGACTCAAGCGGGGATAATTTTGTTTGAGTCGACTCAACTTTGACTCATTGACCCATGACTCAACTCTGACTCATGCGAAAGTTTCTTGAGTCGACTCATTTTTGACTCATGTTCAACGGACTTCACGACTTTGATTCAAATGTAGGTATTTGACTTGCAAAAAGTCATTGGAATATTACACGTAAATACTTGTATTTTTATTTACACTGGATGAAGGCACATGAATATTGCATTATCATAAATATCTACTGCATCGACCTGCAATGTAAGGTATATTGAAATGTATAATCGCAATAATGATAATAATAAAATAAAATAAAAGGTGTGGTTCGTAAAAACATTGAAGACAAATTGGTATTTACCTTGTATGTGTTCGCAGGGGTCATGGGATCTTTTAGTTCAAGTTATATCGATTATCAGTGACAGGGGTTCAAGCTTAAATATATTATCTGGGTACGTGCGTAAGTATGCTGAAATAGCATCAGTTGGCTTTAATTATTGGTTTAAGTTGGTCATTATTTTGATGATATGTGATACAGTGTAAATCATGTTGACATGGTTATTATTAGGTTATATATACTGCAGTTATCATGTCTATGTATGTATTTAATATTGTATTGCTTCACTTAAGATAAGGAGCAGTCAGCAGAGTAAGTGATGTAGTGAAGTACCCTTTAAGTTATTTGTGAAATACAAAATTGATTTATTATCAACTAATTATTATAAAGTGGATTTGCAAAGCACCCAAACTCACACCCTTACACTCTATAACATTGTTTGGACGCCTTTATTATGTAGTTGCTAGGATTTGTTTTTCTCGTCAGATGTGACTGACTCGTAAGAGGATGAGTCGACTCAACATTGACTTGAGCGGCATCCAGGCGACTCAACTTTGACTCAAGCGACATCCATATGACTCAACTCTGACTCAACTCAACCACTCTATTTTTCTTAAGTGACTCGACTCTGACTCAAGTTGAGCCCCTATTTTTCTTAAGCGACTCAACTCTCTCAAGTTGAGTTGAGTCAGTTTTGAGTCAAATTTGACTCACCGACTCTGAGTCAAGCACAACCCTGGCTTGGGTGTACTCCATTTTTAGATCAGGTCGATAGTATAAGTTCCAGAGGTCACCACAGGTCACACACACTGTTTTTGTCAACAAATATTAGTACATAACTTCTTCTATCATAAATATATAGACAAACTATAGATGTCCATAATGATCGGGTTAGGTCAAATTCAAATTTTGACCTCAGGTCAAGATCATCCCAGGTTATGCGGTAACCCAGGTAGGTCATGCTTCACATCTATGGAAGTGTCTCGACGAGATAAACACAGTGGTGTCGATCTCGTCTCTATCTTGATTTTATTAAAGGGAATAATGCACCTTGGCAAAAGTACGTGGAATGATGGCAAAGAGTGTCCTGATTATCGTTCTGGCATTCGTTTTTGCGAGAAAAAAGTACCAATTTGTCATAATTGCAAAACAAAATATTGATATTAATACATGTGACGTCACAAGAATCTTGCGTCGCCAAAACGAGTTGTGATGCCATACCGGCAAAAGTCTATCCTTGAATCAGAATATGTAAGCAACACTATAACCTCGTACGCTGTGTCACGACTTGCGAGTATATTGGTCGCGATTGAAAATGTGTGTATGTTTACACTATGGCCTTGTATGAGTAGAGTTGGAGTGGCTTTGCGTGAACACATACCCATAATGTTCATGTGCATAAATGAATGCGATATACCTACCCACAAATGTGTGTATATGTGTGTTAATCGGCGTGTGTGTGTGTGTGTGTGTGTGTGTGTGTGTGTGTGTGTGTGTGTGTGTGTGTGTGTGTGTGTGTGCGTGCGTGTGTGTGTGTGTGTGTGTGTGTGTGTGTGTGTGTGTGTGTGTGTGTGTGTGCGTGCGTGCGTGCGTGCGTGTGCGTGTGCGTGTGCGTGTGCGTGTGCGTGTGCGTGTGCGTGTGCGTGTGCGTGTGCGTGTGCGTGTGCGTGTGCGTGTGCGTGTGCGTGTGCGTGTGCGTGTGCGTGTGCGTGTGCGTGTGCGTGTGCGTGTGCGTGTGCGTGTGCGTGTGCGTGTGCGTGTGCGTGTGCGTGTGCGCGTGCGCGTGCGCGTGCGCGTGCGCGTGCGTGTGCGTGTGCGTGTGCGTGTGTGTGTGTGTGTGTGTGTGTGTGTGTGTGTGATGGATGTAAATACATGTGTGGATGTGCAATTCATATTAAAGCTACCGGTACGAGCTACCCATCAAAAGGTGTGCCTTTTCAAGACGAGTGTCGACATTATTTTCAATTGGAAATTAAATGAAAATTGACAAAGTTATAGCCAATAATATTTCGAGCTAAGCGTCAATCCAACGTAAGCAAAACACAAACGTTGTCAAAATTTAATCGATATATTGCAGGAACACCGACCAGCCACCAATCAACAAATGCGTCTTTCCACGAAGCATCTATTGGTCATTTTCAATTGGAAATTGGTTCACAATTGACAAAGGTAATTGCTTAAAACTGTAACCACATGCAGAATGTATCCCTAATGTATGAATTAAATACTGGGTGTACTTCTATTGCGGAGAATATTGAAGCTACCGGTACGAGCTACCCATCAACAAGTGTGCCTTTTCAGGACGAGTGTCAGTATTATTTTCAATTGGAAATCCAATGAAAATTGGCAAAGTTATAGCGAAGAATATTTTGAGCTAATATTGTATGAACACCGACCAGCCACCCATAACAAAATGCGTCTTTTCACGAAGCATCTATTCGTAATTTTCAATTGGAAATCGGTTCCAAATTGACAAAGTTGATAGGTTTTGGTGGCGGTCGGTTCAAATAGCGAAAACGAAGTGTGGTAGAAATCAAGATAACTATAACTAACGTAGAAATCACAGTGGAGTAGTGATGACGTATGCGAAACGTCACGATATTTGTCCCTTTAAAATAAAACCAAATAAACCCAACGGTTTTTGCGTTGAAACTCAGCAACTAGGTCTTTTTGGAAGGAAACATTTCAGATTTAGACATTTCTCAGTACCCTACAATCTGGCTATCTCAGTTAAAAACGAATGTGCACTATTCCCTTTAACCCGCGCACTGCAGGGGCTTTGCGCCGAACACGACCTGCAGGGGGGGGGGGGTGATTTCCGCCTCCCCTGAGATCTCGAAAACTACGCTACGTAGCGAGAAGCGGAAAACGGCATTTGATAGCTTGATACATTTTCTATCGAAAGTATTCAGTATTGTTTTAGGTCAGGTCAAAATTGAGGTCACCAGAGGTCATCAAAGGTCAAACTTTCCAGTTTTTTTCCTGTTTTAGAACATCGCTCCAGAAATTTCCATATATCTCAGAAACTATGCTAGTTAGAAACAAACGGAAAAAAGAAAACGCCAGCCAGTGAAATTTGCAGTCGGTAAAGTGTCCTCAAATTTGATCTCAGGTCAACATTTGAGGCTCCAGAGGTCAAAAAAGGAAAACATGCCGTTTTTTTGCTAAATAGTTTTTCGCTATTAACTTTTTACATAATAAAGATAACAAAAACGGTTTACGCCATTGTGCTTATATTTTCAAGGCGCTTTGGATGATATACATGGTGACCTTTTTAAGCTAACTTACAAATTTGACTTCAGGTCAAGGTCAAGTGGTGACCCAAGTAGGGCATGTTGCATATGGGAAGACGTGTCTCGACGAGATAAACACATTGATGTCTGTTTTACTTCTTTATCTTCATTATATCGGGAGTTATTGACAACAAAAAGTGATGGTGACCTCGCATGATCTCAAATGACCCAATAGGGGTCACTGAACAAAACTTACACTTGGATCATCAAGAATATCCTATAATAACATGATGCAGAAGTAATTGGACTAATATCATGCATATCCTTGAAATAGGAAGTATTTGTATATTTCCCCATTGACTTATTATGTGGAGGTTACGAAATTGACCTGACCTTAGGTCACCGATATCAAAATTCCGAGATAAACGAATTGTAAGTACTTATGCCCTCATGACATCCTGTAAGTTTCAAACTGGTCGGTGAAAAACTCTGGCTTTGGCACAACTGCAAACATTTTTGGAGGTGGGGTCACTTGACCTGGTCTGGTGACCTAACCTGATATGACCCGAGGTTATTTTTTGTTTTCGAAGTGTGTGCAATTGATGTCCTAACAGGTGTCCCAAACCCGACGGCGCTGCGCGCCGCCGTTTTTTCGCTATCTTTGAAAAACCTGAGGGGACGGAAATCAACCCCTCCTGCAGTGCGCGGGTTAAGAGTTAATGGCAGGAAGTGGTGGTGACCTCAAATGACCCCAGCTGACCAGCTGATGATGTGGCCATCACCGAGTAAAATTGTGCTTGGGTCATCAATTAATGAGCTAAAATAGCATGTTATTGAAACAATTGGTCTGATCTAATGTGTGTTCTCCTGATAACGGAAGCATTTGTAAATTTTCCCGTTAACTTATATTGGGGAAGTCACGAGAACGAACTGACCTAAATTAACCGATATAAAAAAATCCGAGATAGCAGAATTGTGGGTACTTATGGCCTGATTAAATCCTGTGTGAAATTTCTCAGTCAAACACTGTGGCTGTGACTCGACCACATCCTTCTTTGGAGGTGGGACCACTTGACGTGACCTGGTGACCTCATCTGAGATGTCCCGATGTACTTTTTTTTACTTAACCCGCGCCGTGCCGGTGCTCGGCGCCACCTTCGCCGTGCCGGAAGGGGAAGGGGGCGCTTCGACGCCCCCTCTAACTCGGCTTCTATGGTACGTAGACAAAAACCAAAGACACCGTTCGAAAGCTCGTCAGAATGCATTTTGAAACTATTTCAGGCAATTTTTCCTTCAGATCAATATTGAGGTCACCAGAGGTCATCAAGGGTCAGATTTTCAGGTTTTAGGACTTTGCTCTAAAAATTCCCAGATAGTACAGGAACTATGATAGCTGGGAACACACGAAAAAAGCAATTGCAAAATTCAATCTGCAAGGTGTCCTCAGAGTTGAGTTCAGGTGAATAGTTGAGGCTCCAGAGCTCATCAAATGTCAAAAAGGCTATTTTTTAGCAAAACAGTTTTCACAAATGTCTTTTTACCTAACAAAGATAGGGCAATAATTTTGACGCCATCGTGTTTTCTCGTCAAGGCGCTTTGTATCATATACATGATGACCAGGTTAGATCAACTTAAAAATTTGACCTCAGGTCAAGGTCAAGTGCTGACCCAATTAGGTCATGTTGCACATTGGGAGACGTGCCTCGACAAGACAAACACATTGGTGCCAGTTTCACTTATTTATCTTTATTTTGTCGAGAGTTATTGGCAAAAAAGTGTTGGTGGCCTCGGGTGACCTCATCTGTAGGGGTTACTGACCCTGTAGGGGTTACTGAACAAAAATTGAACCTGGAACTTCAATAATGGCCTATGCTAACATGATCCAGAAGGAATTGGGCTGATATAATTTGAATCCTTAGAATAGGAAGCATTTGATTATTTCCCCATTGACTTATAATGGGAAGGTCACGAAATTGACCCGACTTTAGGTCACCAATATTAAAAATCCGAAATAAACGTATTGTAGGTACTATTGCTCTTATGCAATCCTGTATATTGTAAGTACGGAATCGATCGGCTAAAAATGTGGCAGTGGTGCGACCGAAATTTTTTTTGGAGGTGGGGATGGGGTCACGTGACCTGGTCTGGTGACCTGACCTGAGATGACTCAAGATATTTTTTAAAACATAATGTGCGTAATTCATGCCCAAACAGCTGTGCCAAAAACGGCGGCGCTGCGCGTCGCCTTTTTTCGATATCCTCGAACAACCTTAGGGGGGGGTAAACGTCCCCCCCCCGGCACGGCGCGGATTAAGGTGCGCAATTCATGCGGAAACAGATGTGCCAGAAACGATGGTGATGCACGCCGTCATTGCCGTGATATTCACAATAGAAAAAAATCGGGGGCGTCCCAGCCCAAACGCCTCACCCCCCGGCACGACGCGGGTTAATGCAAAAACAAACAAAGTCAGACGAGTTTTGAGACAGTCCTGCAAACCGACGTTTTTGGACGTTCTGGACGTTAAGTGAGGCCGCGGGCTCAATTTGAGACATCATATCTTCATATTTGAGATTCATCTTTAACATGCAGAAATATTATTATCTTTTCACCCTGCAAGATGCAAAGATGCAGCTCAGATTTAGATGAGCTCAGATAATCAGAAAGATGCAGCTCAGATTTAGATGAGCTCAGATAATCAGAAAGATGCAGCTCAGATTTAGATGAGCTCAGATAATCAGCAAGATGCCGCTCAGATTTAGATGAGCTCAGAGAATCAGGAAGATGCGGCTCAGATTTAGATGAGCTCAGAGAATCAGAAAGATGCAGCTCATATTTAGATGAGCTCAGATAATCAGCAAGATGCCGCTCAGATTTAGATGAGCTCAGAGAATCAGGAAGATGCGGCTCAGATTTAGATGAGCTCAGAGAATCAGAAAGATGCAGCTCAGATTTAGATGAGCTCAGAGAATCAGGAAGATGCAGCTCGGATTTAGATGAGCTCAGAGAATCAGAAAGTTGCAGCTCAGATAGCAGCTCGAGATTTGAGTTTATTTTCATGTTGACAAGTATGAAGATATGAAATCCTTCGAGTTTTCTCGGGCAGATACAAATATATTGATTCGTGAGTGCCATAGCAAAAAATATCGTGTCTTCGACACTCGGTTTTTGCTGGTCACTTATTCCGCAAAGATATTCTTATCTTCCCGGGAAAACTCGAAAGATGCTATATATTCCTTACACCGTAAAACAAAAACCTGGCACCTGGCACTTCATTTTGTGAGGCGTTTAATTTTAGACACAAAAACTATTTCGTTAGGCGAAGATAAAATAGTCGGTGCAATTAGAAACTCATCATCATATTATTATTTTAATCAGTGCCGATCCAATCCATGCAATTCCCCTTGCACACAAAAACGGTATCACTTGGAATAAAGAAAACGAAGCACCACAACTAAAAGTAGTTGTTACCTGGTTGTTACCGTCTATTGCCGCTTACTGTACAACTTATCTCACATATTACGGTTAGACGTGAATAATTGAAATAATTATTATGCGTTTTAAACGTTTTTAAACGTTTTCTGGCCGACGTCCTACTAACCTCAGAGCTCAGAGAGCTCAGAGCTTAGCTAACTCCCACGGCGTGGCGCGCGCGCCGGGGTGGTGAGCGGCTGCTCGTTACCACTTCAGAGCTCATAATTCATCAGAGCTCAGAGAGCTCAGAGCTCAGCTAACTCCCACGGCGTGGCGCGCGCGGCGGGGTGGTGAGCGGCCGATAGGCGGCGGAATTGGCTCCGGAATTGGTCAGTGACGAGTGGTCTCACGTGGATCGGTGATGGCGCGTGACTGGAGGGAAAGGTTCCAGCGCGGCTATATGCTCGTGTGGACCAACTCTTAAATGTCTCTCTGTGTGTTTTGAAATAATGTGTTGAATAAATGTGTATATAAAAACCATCGGGCTGATATCGGTTCAACGTTGGCATGTTTCCGAGAGAACCATTCATGATCGGTCGTGTCTGTCAAATGCTGGCACACAGCCCTACATTTATTCGTCGGATTTGCGGTGAAATCGGTTATTCGATCAAGATATAGCCGTGGGGACTGAGGGCACCTTTGGGGATGGAGGGGAGGAGGGGGGGGGGGGGGGCTGAGGGCCACCCCAAAAGTATATAAATGGGACCTATGCTTCCAAATCAATGCAGTGCAGCCAGATCGAAAGTGAAGACAAACACCTCAAAACTTCAGGAAGGAGAGAAACATTGCTTCGACGATATTCTCCAGGTTTCGTCGTGTGATGTGATGAAGATGGTATTGGGTAGTCTATGTTCCTCGGACCAACGAATTTATCAGTAGCTAGGTTTTCCACGGATCACCGCGGATGAAACCTGCATGTGTCAGGTGCCTGATCTGAGGCCAGAAGCAAGAGAGGATCGAGAACGGCAAAAAAGTTTGTTTGGGGGCGAAATCTCAAAAAGTCGCGAGCAGATACAAACACTCATCGGATTTTGCTGCTTTATGGATGCATGGGTGATTTAATACAACTTCTATTCGTAAAGATTTCTTAAATGTTCTTTTAAATAAGAAAATGCATCAATGTTTTGCTGATTTCAGGTGGTTTGGGGGCTTAGCTCTCCCCCCCCCCCCCACACCCCTTGGATCCGCCAGTGGCCAGAAAACATTGAGTGGCAGAGAGAACGGTTGCGGGGGAGGGCGAACTCAAGGGGCAGAGGGCCACCCCAAAAGTATATAAAATAACACCTATGGTCCACGCCAATATCGAACCGACGCGACGAGGGGCGGGTATCGGTCTTCAAGATCTCCAAAGCTACGCTAGGTAGCTTCAAACGGCGTTTTACTAGTTGTCAGTTGAAAGCATGCTTAAGTGACGCGTCTATCTATTCTACAGACCGTACATTTGTATTTTTACCTACGAATTTGTATCCCACTGGGTGGGGCAGCCAGCGGTCACTGCGAGGGCATTTGCCCACACCCCCAGTTAACATGTTAGCCGAGGCCCTGTTTCGCTGTGCGTTGCAATCAAGACGCCTCCCTCCAGCTGTCCGAAGGCGCAGCGCCACTATAGCAGGGGCTGCCGCTGCCGCTGCCGCTGCTGCCGCTGCTGCCACCACCACCACCACCACCGCCACCACCACCACCTATTATTTGCTTCAGCTATTAATTTGTTAATTTAAAGACATTTTTGTAAGATTTTCAAACCGACCAAGCAAATGCCCTCTCATGCCGCCAGAGGGCCCTTTCAAGCCAAATGAGGTCCCCTCAAGCGAACAGAGGGCCCTTCAGGCCCTCAGTCATGTCCCCCATCCAGGAGGAGGACATGACCTCCTGAGCCCCTTCCCCGTTGGCTACGTCCTTGCTCAATATGGTACAATGTTCGCCGATGGCCTCCTTTTTATTTTGGGCCTCTCTTTGTTTTGGTGGGGCCTCGTTAAATTTCCGGGGTTAAAAGATATGTTTGCTCCCCATGCCCGACGGCAGTGGTGACGCCCTCCCCCGTGACGCCGCCCCAGCTCGTGGATTGTAATTACAAGAATACATTAGCAACTTAGGTGGTAGCAGGGCCATTCGGAACAGGATGGTCAAATTACCTCGTGATTTTTTTCTGATCGTGAGTTTTGACATTGCTTCATGCCAACCTCATTCTAAAACCATTGGTCAAGAAATCTGAAATCTGAAACGAAGAGTGTTGGTGTAGAAAGAAGCAAAAGGGTTTGTAACTGCATCTTCCCAAATTCAATAGAAGAAACGCAGTACGATGACATAACTCGGTGACGTCATTGTTTAAGTGGTTCAATGTTGGTGACGTCATTGTTTAAGTGGTTCGAGTCCCCCTCACTTTCTCCTGCAATACACCAGATCAAAATCAAGTTACACAAGTTTCACACAAGTTAACTACCTGCAACATTTTTTCTTGTTAAGAAAAACTCTTCGATTGCTTTGATGTGATAAAGTGATATAGTGACTTGTCACCAGGGGCGGCGCCATCTGTGGGGCCGGACCCTCCAGGAACACTCCGGCCGGAGTCCTCCCCCCAGATTCGCAAGAATTGAGCATTAGCCCTATGGTGCTGCCCCCGCCACCCCTAGCTTCCCCCTAGCTTCCCCCACTCAAAATGTTGTGGCGACGCCACTGCATGTCACACTGTCAACAGAGAGCTTACCCTGTTGCTACTAGCAACAGTGTAAGCTCTTACCCGGGTAAAAACCGTGTTGTACTAGTACAACACGGTTTTTACCCGGGTGAGGCTGCATTTCAGACTTGACTTTGTCTTCTCAGCATCTAATGGCTTCGACAAGGAGAGCTCTGGACTGGACTGGCTCTCAGTGTTGCATGGTGGGTCGAAAGGTGGGATATGCCGACTCCTTTTGTGTTTAGACAACCATCTCAATATTCCTACAAGCAGTCACCAGTTACAATTATAAAGTCCACATCATCATGACAATAGGGGTGTGGTTTCCTATCTCTTTTTGGGTGCCAGGGCACCCACAAAGCTGAAATGGGCACCCACAATAGTCTTTCGGCACCCACAATCATGAACATGTTTCAAAATGCATAAAAGTAAAATATATAAGATACATTTTTAAGGTCAGGATTTCGCTGATCGCCAGATGTCACTACTTAAACGATTGAACAGTAAGTTTGTATGCCAAGCATTAGTTTGAAATATTCTCAGCTGTGTATGATCGTACTTTTCCTTTCAGTACCAAGTCACAGAATCAGTTTTATCATGGCACTGCTGTACAAAAACGAGAAAAAAATCAATAATTTTCATATTAATTATTATATGCTGAAAGTTGTTCGATGCATATGTATTTACGCGTACTTCAGCTTCCATAACTCTCTTCAAGCCTATTTTTCTGCTTCTTTGAACAACTTCCATGTGAAACAAAGCAAATGCCAATAAAGTAGGTATATTATAATTTTGCAAGCCGAAAGCGTGTCAGGATAAATGGAAGTTTCAATTGTAGTTGTTCTATAAAGTGGGTTTTTATAACGGAAAAGTGCACACCTTTGTAGTTACGGAGTGCTGAACGAAATTAATATAATATTCATTAACGCCATTTTTATTTTAGGATAAACCCTCGTCCAGGTGGGCCTACTAAAGTAGGTACCTAGAAGGGAGTAAGTAAAACTAAAATAAATAAGGAGACTGGGAAAATGATCGGAAGCTCAGAGCAAGGCAAATTGAAGTTACTTTAGCCATTTGCTGCTTCAGATCAATATTGAGGCCACTGGAGGTCATCCAAGGTCAACATTTCAAATTTTAGGACTTTGCTCCAGAAACCCCCCGAATATTTCGGGAACTGTGATAGCTAGGAACAAACGGTAAACAATAATTGGAAGCTCTCGAAAAAAGAAATCGTTACACATTTTAGGTCTGGTCAATAGTGTAGGTCATCAAATGTCAAAAAGGCTGTTTTTGGCAAAACGTTTTTCGTCAAACTTTGTATCTAATAGAGATAGGACAGCAAATTTAGGGTCATCTTGTTCATCTCGTCAAGGCTCATTGACGCATTAATGATGACTGGGTTAGGTTAACTTAATTCGACTTCAGGTCAAGGTCATGGGTAACCCAAGTAGGTCATGTTGCATATTGGTAGACATGCCTTGACGTGACAAACACAGTGGTGTCGGTTTCACCTCTATCGTTATTATATCGAGATTTATTGACAAATAGGTGTTAGTGACCTCAGATGACCTTAGCTGACCCTGTATAGGTTACTGAGTAGAAATTTCACCTGGGTCATCAATAATGACTTATAATACAATTATCTAGAATGAATTGTGCTGATCTGATGCGTGTCCTCTGAAAAGGAAACATTTGATTGTTTTCCTATTGACATATAATGTGGGAGGTCACGACATTTGCCCAACCTTAGGTCACCAATATAAATATACGAGATAAACGAATTGTAGGCACATATCACCTTATGAAATCATGTGAGCTTCAAAGTGCTCAGTCAAACACTGTAGATGTGACACGACCGCAAACGTTTTTGGAGGTGGGGTTACTTGACCTGACCTGGGGTGACCTGACCTGAGATGATCTCAGGTTAAAAAAATCCAGAAGGGTTGCGCAAATAATGGGGTGGGGGGGGGGGGATAAGGTGCGCGCCGCCGTTTTTCGTCATCTCCGAAAAACCTCGGGGGGGGGGGGGGGGGTAGTGTCCAAACACCCAACTGCATAGCGCAGGTTAAAAGAGCAGGTATACGTTTCATGCGTTTAAATGACATTAAGTTCAAGAAATAAATATATATTTTATATGCAGCAAAAATCTCTTCATGCTTTGAATATTGTAATTTTGAAGAATGGTACGGGCTGATACTTTTTGATGTGCTTTAAACTTAAAGCTTGCTGCCTGTAATATTCTTTTTCGCTCGCCTTCGGCGCGTATTTAATATTCTCAAGATTTTAGACCTGGGAATCAACAAAGTATTTATATGCTGCCACTTGCACTCAACGAATACAATATAAATACTTCACTTGGATATTGATGCTTTCGGTCGTTTTAAGTTCGGCATAGCAAGTTTCCGATTGAGAATGCGTTTGTTATATGTTCGTCACGTCACAATCCTGTGTGCACATTACATTAATTTCCTTAATAGCTGATTGAAGATAACTTATGTGAGTGGCAATGTTACGAATTTCTGCGATAGTGCGCTAAAATATTTTAGGAAAAGTTATATTCATGCCTAGTACGAATGATCATATCTGTTTCCGTTTTTCAATCGATCAATGTGTTGGGTCGTTTTAACGTCAATAAGTAAATGAACTAAAAATGAGCACTAATGTTTTTCTTTGGTCGCTGGAGTGGGAGGGATGAGTTTGAGGGGAGTACAATGAGTTTCAATTTGGGCACCCACAATAATTTTCATAAAACCACACCCCTTCATGACATGCACAATACATACAATATAGTTGTTGACGGGCTGCATATACTCTCGTCGCCTTGCAACGCTGAGCAGAACTAAACGAACACACACGCCGCAGACAAGAACCGAAATCAGCTGCGAAGCTACGTACCGAGGCCGCCGACATATGTGTAGGAATGTGGAGATGATTGTCTAAATACGAAAGAAGTCAGAATATCAGCATACAGCAACGAACGCGACCGTAAACGGACCCGACGAGTCGATGTTATGACGGGAAGAAGTCGAGTCCGTTGAAACATCATCCGTTGATTAGATGATGTTGTGTACTGTGTAATACTAATCAAATGCCACTGTGTCATTTTGAAGTCCTGTACTATCAGAATATGTAGGCATGTACCTATTTCTGGTGATATTGCCTTTGCTTTGGTGTTATATTACTGTACGCTGCTGACGTTTCCATCGTTCGGTGTTGTATTGTGTGAGTTATCAGCCCCGGTTCCGCCTCCCCGTGTGACTGCTCAGTCTCCCAAGCTCGTTGTGCTGGTGTCGTGTGCGCTACTGCAGTCTCCTAAGCTCGTTGTGCTGGTGTCGTGTGCGCTACTGCAGTCTCCCAAGCTCGTTGTGCTGGTGTCGTGTGCGCTACTGCAGTCTCCCAAGCTCGTGGTGCTGGTGTCGTGTGCGCTACTGCAGTCTCCCAAGCTCGTGGTGCTGGTGTCGTGTGCGCTACTGCAGTCTCCCAAGTTCGTGGTGCTGGTGTCGTGTGCGCTACTGCAGTCTCCCAAGCTCGTTGTACTGGTGTCGTGTGCGCTACTGCAGTCTCCCAAGCTCGTTGTGCTGGTGTCGTGTGCGCTACTGCAGTCTCCCAAGCTCGTGGTGCTGGTGTCGTGTGCGCTACTGCAGTCTCCTAAGCTCGTGGTGCTGGTGTCGTGTGCGCTACTGCAGTCTCCCAAGCTCGTGGTGCTGGTGTCGTGTGCGCTACTGCAGTCTACCAAGCTCGTGGTGCTGGTGTCGTGTGCGCTACTGCAGTCTCCCAAGCTCGTTGTGCTGGTGTCGTGTGCGCTACTGCAGTCTCCCAAGCTCGTTGTGCTGGTGTCGTGTACGCTACTGCAGTCTCCCAAGCTCGTGGTGCTGGTGTCGTGTGCGCTACTGCAGTCTCCCAAGCTCGTGGTGCTGGTGTCGTGTGCGCTACTGCAGTCTCCCAAGCTCGTGGTGCTGGTGTCGTGTGCGCTACTGCAGTCTCCCAAGCTCGTGGTGCTGGTGTCGTGTGCGCTACTGCAGTCTCCCAAGCTCGTGGTGCTGGTGTCGTGTGCGCTACTGCAGTCTCCCAAGCTCGTGGTGCTGGTGTCGTGTGCGCTACTGCAGTCTCCCAAGCTCGTTGTACTGGTGTCGTGTGCGCTACTGCAGTCTCCCAAGCTCGTGGTGCTGGTGTCGTGTGCGCTACTGCAGTCTCCCAAGTTCGTGGTGCTGGTGTCGTGTGCGCTACTGCAGTCTCCCAAGTTCGTGGTGCTGGTGTCGTGTGCGCTACTGCAGTCTCCCAAGCTCGTTGTGCTGGTGTCGTGTGCGCTACTGCAGTCTCCCAAGCTCGTGGTGCTGGTGTCGTGTGCGCTACTGCAGTCTCCCAAGCTCGTGGTGCTGGTGTTGTGTGCGCTACTGCAGTCTCCCAAGCTCGTGGTGCTGGTGTCGTGTGCGCTACTGCAGTCGCCCAAGCTCGTGGTGCTGGTGTCGTGTGCGCTACTACAGTCTCCCAAGCTCGTTGTACTGGTGTCATGTGCGCTACTGCAGTCTCCCAAGCTCGTGGTGCTGGTGTCGTGTGCGCTACTGCAGTCTCCCAAGTTCGTGGTGCTGGTGTCTTGTGCGCTACTGCAGTCTCCCAGGCTCGTTGTACTGGTGTCGTGTGCGCTACTGCAGTCTCCCAAGCTCGTGGTGCTGGTGTCGTGTGCGCTACTGCAGTCTCCCAAGCTCGTGGTGCTGGTGTCGTGTGCGCTACTGCAGTCTCCCAAGCTCGTGGTGCTGGTGTCGTGTGCGCTACTGCAGTCTCCCAAGCTCGTGGTGCTGGTGTCGTGTGCGCTACTGCAGTCTCCCAAGCTCGTTGCGCTGGTGTCGTGTGCGCTACTGCAGTCTCCGAAGTTCGTGGTGCTGGTGTCGTGTGCGCTACTGCAGTCTCCCAAGCTCGTGGTGCTGGTGTCGTGTGCGCTACTGCAGTCTCCCAAGCTCGTGGTGCTGGTGTCGTGTGCGCTACTGCAGTCTCCCAAGCTCGTGGTGCTGGTGTCGTGTGCGCTACTGTAGTCTCCCAAGCTCGTGGTGCTGGTGTCGTGTGCGCTACTGCAGTCTCCCAAGCTCGTTGTACTGGTGTCGTGTGCGCTACTGCAGTCTCCCAAGCTCGTGGTGCTGGTGTCGTGTGCGCTACTGCAGTCTCCCAAGCTCGTGATGCTGATGTCGTGTGCGCTACTGCAGTTTCCCAAGCTCGTGGTGCTGGTGTCGTGTGCGCTACTGCAGTCTCCCAAGCTCGTGGTGCTGGTGTCGTGTGCGCTACTGCAGTCTCCCAAGCTCGTGGTGCTGGTGTCGTGTGCGCTACTGCAGTCTCCCAAGCTCGTGGTGCTGGTGTCGTGTGCGCTACTGCAGTCTCCCAAGCTCGTTGTACTGGTGTCGTGTGCGCTACTGCAGTCTCCAGTACTTGGCGGTAGTGTTGTGTAAGCTAGTGCAGTCTCCATCAGGTGGTGCTGCCGTTATGTGCGCTATTGCAGTCTCCAACTATCCAGGGTTTGGTGTTACCATCGTGTGAGTTACTGCGGTCTCTCCCGTGCCGTTTTGTTTTTACAAGTCTGACCCACTGGCAATTTGCTCTTCAGTTTCTACTGCGCAAAAATAAATGAAGTGTCGTTGATCAAACCAATTGGATGTAGTCGTAGTGCCTCAAAGTTTCAAAGTAAGGTTCTTAAGTGTTCCTTGCAGTAGAGCGAATACTTCAGAACCGCACGCTCGGTTCACCACCCAATAAGTGCGTTTTACTGGCGATTGATGCATTAAGATGCAATATCTATGGTCAAACAAATCGTCTAGACAGGAGGTAAGCTGTTCCTGAACAAAAGGTCAGCAGAAGACCTGAACTGTCATTGAACAACTGTCCCTCTCCACGTTCACTGAGGCTGGTTAAAGTTCTTTGATCCTCCATTTTTCATGACCTAGATTCAAATGTATGTTCACTGAATATTCATAAATTATCATTTTTAACGGCGACAATAGTTTTAATTGATCGGATGTGTATGTACACTGTACAGTCACTTTTACTTCTTGCAGGAGTGCAGGTCATTGTTGCGGCTATGAATTAAACGTGGAAATGCATTGAACGCTTTGGATCCCAAAACAAAATTATAAACAAAAAATATATGACACAACGAGCTCCGGTTTAAAATCGCCGGTATAAAGGAGGCCTGCGACTGACCTGCGACAGTGAAGTATCGTCAGCCGCTCAGCAGACTCGCACAAGGTGTCACGGGTTACCCGCTCCTCCACTCAGTAGCACGTGTCCACAAGGTGTAAAATCGCCGGTATAAAGGAGGCTGACCTGCCCCGTGTGGCGGGTCCTCAGCCGAGCAGCCCCGGCTCCGTCTCCCCTGTGGCGGATCCTCCACCCAGCACTCCCGGCTCCGTCTCCCCGTGTGGCGGGTCCTCCACTCAGCAGCCCCAGCTCCGTCTCCCCGTGTGGCGGGTCCTCCACTGAGCAGCCACTGTTCTTCGGCGTCGGTTAGCACCTATTATCATATCTCCCTGACATGCTGGTGGCGCTGTCGCACTCAAACCACACAGCCGCCGCCGACCACCGGGCGTTCTGTCGCCCGAGGAGTAGACCCCGGCCTGTGGACTGCACGTGATGCGCCCGGAGCCGAGAGCAGTGCGGCGCGCTCGCCGGCCACTGACTGACTGACTGACTGTGCCGGCCGGCCGGCCCGGCGGAGACGGGAGAGGCAGGCAGCGGGCGCCGAGACCGAGACCGGGACCGGGACCGGGACCGGGACCGGGACCGGGACCGGGACTGGCACCGGCACCGGCACCGGCACCGGCACCGGAACCGGCACCGGCACCGGCACCGGCACCGGCACCGGCACCGGCACCGGCACCGGAACCGGGACCGGGACCGGGACCGGGACCGGGACCGGGACCGGGACCGGGACCGGGACCGGGACCGGGACCGGGACCGGGACCGGGACCGGGAACGGGACCGGCACCGGGACCGGGACCGGCACCGGCACCGGCACCGGCACCGGCACCGGCACCGGGACCGGCACCGGGACCGGCACCGGCACCGGCACCGGCACCGGGATCGAGACCGGGACCGGGACCGGGACCGGCACCGGCACCGGCACCGGCACCGGACGGTCCCCCGACAGTGTCAGGAGGGGCTTATCAGCATCAGACGCGACGTCAGGGGCAGCAAATACAGCAGCCGGTGACCTCTTGCCAGGTCGTAAGGCTGGACATGACACTCAATTGAGGGAAACCTACTGAAAAGTATAACTGGCAGATCAGCGTCAGCAAATATATGTCAATGCTATTTTGCCCTGAAGCTTTGAGACTTTTAAAGGGAAATAATGACCTTTTTCCACAAAAATGGGGTTAGCACTTGAAATCGCCAGACGAGACCAAAATATATTGTAAATTCATCACATTTTGCATGAAAACTTTCCTACCGAAAGATATTTCAAGTTAAAGTTGATAAGCGTTCCACACTTTTAACGACCGGTACTTGCAAGTACTTTTGGTCCTCATCAAACTGCGGGCTTTTCCCGTATTGTTTTTTTTGCGCAATGGAGTGGAAAATATATTGTGCGCTCTGCTTGTTGTGATTATATGCCCAGCGGTCTTCTAAAACTAACAGCGATTGGAAAAAGTGGCAATAAAATCGGAAGCTCATCGATGCACATCAACGGCGGCATAGTTAGTGGTTGCGACCCTCAATTTGTGAAAATAAATTCATTTGTTTTCAACATTAGGAGTATTGTATAATTTGTCTGTGGCTGTATATAACACTATGCTTTATATTATCATGAAAAAGAATAATTTTTCCAAAAAAAACTAACAAACAATAACACAAAACTGGCAAATAAATCGGAAGCTCATCGATGCACATCGACGGCGACCTATTTAGCGTCGGCGATTTGTTTACAAAGCATTGTCATGCTTCTCGGCGCACTTAACCATTGTGGCGAGTTGTTGCTAGTAGCGCTTTCGTTCTCCATGGCAACCAGGCGTGAGCCAATGAAAAGCCAGAACGTATTCCCTTTCTGGCTTTTGATTGGCTGACGCCTGGTTGCCATGGAGAACGAAAGCGCTACTAGCGTGTGTCCGAGCAGCGCTCAGTTTGATCGGAAATGTCACAGAGCCTCCAAAAATGCCGCAATCGATGTAAACAATGGTAGGGAAGGGCGAATTTGTCAATGACCTTCATGAAGTACACAAGGTACTTGTTTTGTATTTTTCCCAAACTTACAACTTCGAATTTGGGAATAATTTTATTTAATTCTTAAATTTAAATAAAATAATTTTAAAACCATAGCGGTAGCCTCAGAAATTGTTGCTAACAAAATCAAAAGGTCATTATTTCCCTTTAAGCATTTCACATTTTCAGGTAATATTGGCCAGTTTAAAGGGACATTGCCACCTCGCAGGCTAATATGGAGTTTTTGGTGTGTATCGGTCGATTAAGCATGTCCGATTTCACCTGCAAAATTTGGTCCGAAACTCCCCCCATTAGATCAAAAATAAATTTGCACCACTAATGCTTGCCAAGCATTCGTAACATTGGAGTCGCCACATCACTATTTAGAATAAATTATTTGCGGACTGTTATTTTCTTTTGAATGTTGCACACTCAACATCACCATTCCGTCAGTACACTTTAAAATTAAAAAGCGTATGCAGTTAATTATATTTTCAACAACCTTAGTCTCTTTCATAATAAAACAGCAATAATTGCTATGGCTTGACTTTGGGACCGTAGGAGTTGTGACCTATACCTTATAACACAGATAGACTTTGTCAAGGTCAAGTCTCGGCGAATTCGTACGCTTCGGCTTTGGGCGGGCGCCAATACCACAGCCAAACTGGATGAGAGCGGCCATCATGAATCTAGTACTGAGCACAGCTGGGACCAACGTTTTGGAGTCAGAAATAAATACAAAATGCTTTGCCGATATACTGCTTTAGGTGCTGCAGGAGCAAGTTTGAGCTTCAGCTACATGATTGATTGTCATGACAATAATTTCTCTTCCCAAAGGTAGTCACAAGCAATGGCGTATTTATAAATATGTCAAGGGCCCTCAAGGACGCCATACCCCACATAAAGGCGTCATCAGCGAAAAGCTATTGAGCGGGGCGGGGGTGGGGGGTGGAGCGGGCCGTGAGCCATCATCGTAATGTTGTTGAGCGGCGGGGGGGGGGGGGAATAAATATTTCCAATCGTGATTTTTTTTTAGTAAAAGAAATACGTTTGCTAACCAACTTTCCGTTTCTTTTTGTGCGGGGAGGGCAATTTCCCATTTTGCCAACCGTAGACCGTGCCCACTGTGTCATGGGGTCAAATATTTTCCTCCTGCAATACCAACATACAGTTCAACTCCGACTTCTACTTCAATAAACTTCAATTCATTTTAAACATCAACTTGTCGAAGCTAATAAGAATTGATGTCGCTATGCATATTTATTTGAATTATTAGGCTAATGCAGCCACTCTAAACCATTAGAGATCAGTAAGCCAATTGCTAACAGCACATTACAAGTTCCAGTGCAATACAGGATTCGAGGCTGGGGTCTGGGGACCATCCAGGACCATTCTCAACCAACCCCGTTTTCCAAAAACTAGCTGAAGCTAATTTTTATCTGTGACCTTTTATGATCAATCGTATAACACTGATATTGGATCATCATCTCGTTTCAGATCCCTTTGCTTTGCAGAGCTTCATGCTTAAGCCCTGAATTGCACCTTACCAACCGATCACGCATTTCAATCCATCACCGAAATCAACTTTTACGCAAGTTTGACCACGGGGGGGGGGGGGGGGGGGGGGTGGACGCCTCCCCCTTGGACTCCAAGTTTTTCGAGAATAGGGTTGGCATAGGTGTTTGGGCATCAATTATCTACATTGTGTGATTTTTTTTTACCTCGAGCCAAATCAGGTCAGGTCCCAGGTCTCGCCATGGTCAAGTGTCCCCACCTCCAAACAAAGTTTGTGGTCGTGTCACAGGCACGGACTGTTTCGGAAAGCTTCCGACATTCAGCCCTTCAACAAACAAAGTGGTAATGTCGTAGTATCGGCCCTTTATTCGAATGGTCTCTCAACGAGGACTAGGTATGTACGTTCTCGCGCAGTCGTCCAATACTCCGCACATGAGAACGTCCGTACGCGCTTCAATAAGCACAACATACAGCATTGGATGTGCCGTCCGAGTCCGAGTCGACACAACTTGCCATCGTGATACTTCACAAGAGGAATAACCCATCATACCGTAGCATTACAAGCATGGCTCAGCACACTGCTCCACCGAGTGGAAACACCAATGTCACAGCAAAACTTAAATAAATAACACTGGCAAAACAATGGGCTGTTGATGGCATGGCATGGCATGGCATGGCAATGACATGGCATGGCAATGACATGGCATGGCAATGACATGGCATGGCAATGACATGGCATGGCAATGACATGGCATGGCAATGACATGGCATGGCAATGACATGGCATGGCAATGACATGGCATGGCAATGACATGGCATGGCAATGACATGGCATGGCAATGACATGACATGGCAATGATGTGGCATGGCAATGACATGACATGGCAATGACATGGCATGGCAATGACATGGCATGGCAATGACATAGCATGGCAATGACATGGCATGGCAATGACATGGCATGGCAATGGCATGGCAATGACATGGCAATGACATGGCAATGACATGGCAATGACATGGCAATGACATGGCAATGACATGGCAATGACATGGCAATGACATGGCAATGGCATGTCAATGACATGTCAATGACATGGCAATGACATGGCAATGACATGGCAATGACATGGTAATGACATGTCATGACAATGACATGGCAATGACATGGCAATGACATGGCAATGACATGGCAATGACATGGCAATGACATGGCAATGACATGGCAATGACATGGCAATGGCATGGCAATGACATGGTAATGACATGGCAATGACATGACAATTACATGGCAATGACATGGCAATTACATGGCAATGACATGACAATGACATGGCAATGACATGGCAATGACATGGCATGACAATGACATGGCATGACAATGACATGGCATGACAATGACATGGCATGACAATGACATGGCATGACATGGCATGACAATGACATGGCATGACAATGACATGGCATGACAATGACATGGCATGACAATGACATGGCATGACAATGACATGGCATGACAATGACATGGCAATGACATGGCAATGGCATGGCAATGACATGGCAATGACATGGCAATGGCATGGCAATGCCATGGCAATGCCATGGCAATGCCATGGCAATGCCATGGCAATGCCATGGCAATGCCATGGCAATGACATGGTAATGACATGGCAATGCCATGGCAATGACATGGCAATGACATGGCAATGACATGGCAATGACATGGCAATGGCATGGCAATGACATGGCAATGACATGGCAATGACATGGCAATGACATGGCAATGACATGGCAATGACATGGCAATTACACGGCAATTACATGACAATGACATGTCAATGACATGGCAATGACTTAACTCGTTTTCAAGTTTGCAAGCCAATACCGAAAAAACGAGCCACAGCTATTAATGTTTCAATCACTACAATACCCCACGAGAAATGGCCCGTACAACATCAACATAGTCATAGTCCAATTACCAATAAATCAAACCTAACGACAACCTCAAACTCAACAAAATGATACGTTTCGACTAATGTGACTGCGAACAGCGAACATATATCACACGATTATCGACACATGGCAGACTATTTGTTTACGAAATGACATCACGTGCACATGCTATGTGAAATACACCTAAATAAAGCAAGCAGATAATATTATCATAGAAATCAGTTAGTTATACAATATACATGCAAGCCTACACACGTCTGGTTTGGATTTGGCTATAAACTTAACGTACGGTACGCTATTCATAAATCAACATAATGCATCCAAGACCAAATTCAAATAAACACGAAAATCGTAACAGCTGGAGGTCAACATAAGTTTTGGTTGACTTTAACTCTTGTGACGTCATACAACACACCTAGTCGAGATTGCAATGGCACATTATTCAAAATCAAACTGTTTTAGAAGAATGAAAAAATTATCATTCCAAGCATGAGGAATCCACCGAGAGTCCAGAGAGTGGAGCTGACGAACAAATCGGAGGCGCTGACCCCCGGCGAGGCGGCCTCAGTGGCTACACTAGGCGTCTCTGTGTGGTTGGCACCGTCGGATGGCGCGGTGCTGGCCGCCGCAGCGCTATCTGCGCCGCCGGGCTCGCTGCCGTCCGCAGTGTCGGCGGCCGCGGGCTGGTCGGCGGTGGCCGGCTCCTCCGACTCGCTGACCGGGCCGTGCTCCCCCATGAAGAAGATGCGGCCGCCGGTGGGTGGCGGGACCGGGGACCGGGTGCGCAGGTACTGCCGGTAGATGTCGCGCTCGGAGCGGTGCGAGTCGGCCACGAACTTGCTGTGGGTGCGGAACACGTCGTAGCCGTCACCCCCGCCGGCCAGCCGGCTGTTGGTCACCAGCCGGTACAGGACGTCGCCCTGGACGTCCACGTAGCGCGGCGTCAGACACTCGGAGCAGAGCACCTTGAGCTGACGGACGCGGCTGCCGGCCGGCCGGCTCAGGTCGTACACCACGCGCACGCCGGACACCTGCAGGAAGGCCGCCGAGCCGAGGCCGGCCGCCGACTGCTCGAACGCCTGCCGCAGGTAGGTGCCGGCGATCGAGAGCGACACGGCCGTGGTGTCGGCGGCGGTGGCAGCCGCCAGGTCGGCCTCGGAGACGGTGCAGCGCGGTAGCGAGCCCGACAGCGAGCCGGTGCTCAGCAGTGCCAGCGACACCTCGCTCCACGAGCTGGGCGTCGGCAGCACGGAGGCCAGCAGCAGCGCGTCGGCCAGCGCGCTACCCAGCGAGCATTCACGCCGTGAGCAGGAGGCGCGCCGGCCGTCCAGCTCGGACAGCGTCTCGCCGACCTCCTCGGCGGCCGCCGCGCAGAAGCTGGCCTTGTTGACGGTAGCCGAACCGGCCGGGTCGGCCGCGGGCGGCGGCGACCCCGGCGCCCGGAGCGGTACGACGCGGCCGCGCCAGCCGGTCACGCGGCCGCCCGGGGCCAGCGTGAGCGTCACCAGGCCAAGGTAGCCGGCCGCCGCCACAAGGGGCGCCTCCAGCAGCGGCAGCGCGCCGCCCGCGTCCCGGCTCACTGCCTGCGGGTAAACGCCGCGCGCCCGGAACCCGCCGGGCACCACCAGCGCGTCCAGCTGGGGCACCTGGCGCGCCAGCTGCAGCGCCTCGGCACCTCCCAGCCGGCCCAGCGCCAGCAGCGTGCCGACGCCGGCCTGGCGCAGCCTGCTGGCCTCCTGACTGACGGCGGCCACCGCGGCCGTCACCACCGCGCCGGCCGGCTCCGCCTCCAGCTCAGTCGACACCACTCCGATGACGCCGACCCGGCCGGCGGCGCCCAGCTCCAGTGTCACCGAGGGCCGCACGCTGGCGCGCAGCGGGGCCGGCAGACGCAAGTTGGCCGCCACCGTGACGCCGTCCGGGTGGGTGAGCAGTGGTACGGCGCCCAGCTCGGCCACCGCCGCCACGCCGACCGCGTGCACGTCCGTCGCCACGCCGGTCAGGTTGGCGCCGGCGGCGTTCAGCACGACCACGTGACGCTCCGCGGCGCGCACATTCCGCACAGAGTTGGCCAGCGCCGCCAGCAGCCGCGGCGAGGCCTCGCCGAACAGCTCATAGTGCACGATGACGAGCTCGACGGCGGCGACGCGGCCTACGGCGACACACAACAGCACCACGAGTACCCCGGCGCGCGCACACATCCCGGCTCGGCCGCCGACGCCGCCAGACTGGACGGATTAACATTTCTGGTCGGCGCGGCGGACCGGTCGGCCGCGGTGCGGGATCCGGGGTGGCCCCGTTGACCCACTCCGGCAGCCGGCCGGCCACTGCAGCCACGGGACGGGACGGCACACCAGCCGGCCACTGCAGCCACGGGACGGGACGGGACACCAGCCGGCCACTGCAGCCACGGGACGGGACGGGACCGGCCGGCCACTGCAGCCACGGGACGGGACGGCACACCAGCTGGCCACTGCAGCCACGGGACGGGACGGGACCAGCCGGCCACTGCAGCCACGGGACGGGACGGGACACCAGCCGGCCACTGCAGCCACGGGACGGGACGGGACCGGCCGGACACTTCAGCCACGGGACGGGACGGGACCAGCCGGCCACTGCAGCCACGGCACGGGACGGGACCGGCCGGCCACTGCAGCCACGGGACGAGACGGGACCGGCCGGCCACTGCAGCCACGGCACGGGACGGGACCGGCCGGCCACTGCAGCCACGGGACGGCACACCAGCCGGCCACTGCAGCCACGGGACGGCACACCAGTCGGCCATTGCAGCCACGGGACGGGACGGCACACCAGCCGGCCACTGCAGCCACGGGACGGCACACCAGCCGGCCGGCCACTGCAGCCACGGGACGGGACGTGACCGGCCGGCCACTGCAGCCACGGGACGGGACGGGACCGGCCGGCCACTGCAGCCACGGGACGGGACAGGACCGGCCGGCCACTGCAGCCACGGGACGGGACGGGATCAGCCGGCCACTGCAGCCACGGGACGGGACGGGACCGGCCGGCCACTGCAGCCACGGGACGGGACGACACACCAGCCGGCCACTGCAGCCACGGGACGGGACGGGACCGGCCGGCCGGAGCGCCGCCAGTGTCGCCGCTCTCTCACGCGGATATGACAGCGGGTATCCATGTTCGATAGACTTCGGCGTAACCAGAAACGAAAGCGGAAACGGAGGCGAACTGGCGTAGACCACGTGGTGTAGGCGCGTCTGTTACGGAGTTGTTTCTGATTATAAATGGGAGTAGCCGCGTTTCCGTGCCAGGGGTCGTACGCAGGTGACTGACTCGGCCGGGAGTCTTCCTGTCGAGGACACGCTCGCGCTGCACCGCGTGCCACGCATCGCCATCAGCAGCCGGCCACACACGGTCAAAGCCGGAACAGGGGTGAGGGGGCGCCAGCGGCACGCACAGCGTTCTAACACGCAGTAACCTCGGCCGCGAACAAAACCACTTCGTCGTCACTCGGGATAACCGTCCCACTCCTCCGCCAACGTGAAATGCTATTGAACCTTTTAGTTATGAAGTGCGTGATATCACGCCATTTTTGGCGGAGCTGGTGAAAAATACTTGACAACCAACAATAACCACTCGACGGAGTGGATCAGACTACTGACTAGGAAAACGTACCCCTATTGCACAAGCTCTACACAACTTAGCTGGTTGGAGTTCCTCCTAACGGATTAAACGTACTTTCTCGAGTTTAATACTAATCTCACCACACACCATGGGGTCGGCCGATACCACTAGTTTACCGTCCGTCCCGATCGCTGTCCACGGAGCTGTCTGTTCCCTGTTCACATACTGTCACTCGAATAACCGGGTTAATGGTTTCTTTTGCGGTAACGTGCCTCGCCAACAGCCCGTGTCGCGACCTGGTCTCCTTCTGGCCGTCCAGTACCAGAACCTACGAGTACGTTCTGGTCGCGCGTCTGCTATTCTATTGAGTTATGGGCAACAAGTGCTGGTGACCTCAGATGACCTCAGCTGACCTTGCAGAAGTCGCTGAGGAGCAATTGCATCTAGGTCATCAAGAATGAGCTAAGATCCTTGAAGAATTGGTCTGATTTCAAAATAAATAATTAATTGTTAGTAATACCAGTGTAGTTACCAACATTTCACGAGTTTAAACACATTACATGAATAAATATAGAGCTTCAATATAGAATATGCTGATGTACATATACATCGTGATTGTAACACCTTCCATGTTCATTCCAAAGAACAATGTGAAATATTCTCGGATTACATATTTGTCCTATATATCATAATCACCTTTCCTGTCATATATTACCTGTCATATAATCACCTTTCCTGTCATATTATCCACAGACGATCCATTATCACTTCCTACTATATAATACCAGATATATTATTATATGGTATATCATTAGGTATATACCCATTCATGGGCGCTGGCTTTGGGATCCCTATTCAGCAACAAGCTACGCTTAGCTGAGTGGGGTCCACAAAGTACCAGCAAGAAAACTTGAAAATAGACCAGAATTTGTCCTCCGCCCGGTATGACTGATATCCCCTTTACTAACACAGTGAATTAATCCATCCTCATCCTGTCCTGGATGAGGATGAGTGAGTTTGATATTCTGGGGCGTAGTTGGGGGGCAGTCATTTGCTGTTTTCAACAATGACTACTTTCCGCCTTCTTTTATATCACCACATATCACACTTTTATATCACACCCAAACTACCTCTCTGCATATGCTTTTTTATGTTTGTTTCCATTTCTTAGCTGGGAGTGCCGCGACATTTTCTCTTTTGGGCTTTGGTGTTAACTTAAGGTGTCGTGCGTCGTTGGGATCGAGGGCTCCTGGTCACCTATTAATGGGTGGCGGTTAGGAAAAATATATATAATAATAATATAAGTTAGGGATACATAATACGATAGGATAAACGCATCCTTTAAATGCGAAGCATTTTTATGTTTTCACATTGACTTACAATGGGGGAGGTCACGAAATTGACCTGGCCTTATGCAACCGATATACAAACCGAGATATACGAATTGTAGACACTTCTGTCCGTTGGAAGGGGTTGCTGGCTGGTACTGGACGGCCAGAAGGAGACCAGGTCGAGACACGGGCTGTTGGTGAGGCACGTTACCGCAAAAGAGGCCATTAATCCGGTTGTTCGAGTGACAGTGAGGGGGCTGAGTGAGGGGATTGTGCGCCTGACTACGGCGGCCGCCTGTTGTTCGAGTGACAGTGAGGGGGGATTGTGCGCCTGACTACGGCGGCCGCCTGTTGTTCGAGTGACAGTGAGGGGGCTGAGTGAGGGGATTGTGCGCCTGACTACGGCGGCCGCCTGTTGTTCGAGTGACAGTGAGGGGGCTGAGTGAGGGGCTTGGGCGCCTGACTACGGCGGCCGCCTGTTGTTCGAGTGACAGTGAGAGGTCTGAGTGAGGGGATTGTGCGCCTGACTACGGCGGCCGCCTGTTGTTCGAGTGACAGTGAGGGGGCTGAGTGAGGGGATTGTGCGCCTGACTACGGCGGCCGCCTATTGTTCGAGTGACAGTGAGGGGGCTGAGTGAGGGGATTGTGCGCCTGACTACGGCGGCCGCCTGTTGTTCGAGTGACAGTGAGGGGATTGTGCGCCTGACTACGGCGGCCGCCTGTTGTTCGAGTGACAGTGAGGGGCTGAGTGAGGGGCTTGTGCGCCTGACTACGGCGGCCGCCTGTTGTTCGAGTGACAGTGAGGGGGCTGAGTGAGGGGATTGTGCGCCTGACTACGGCGGCCGCCTGTTGTTCGAGTGACAGTGAGGGGCTGAGTGAGGGGATTGTGCGCCTGACTACGGCGGCCGCCTGTTGTTCGAGTGACAGTGAGGGGGCTGAGTGAGGGGATTGTGTGCCTGACTACGGCGGTCGCCTCTTGTTCGAGTGACAGTGAGGGGGCTGAGTGAGGGGCTTGTGCGCCTGACTACGGCGGCCGCCTGTTGTTCGAGTGACAGTGAGGGGGCTGAGTGAGGGGATTGTGCGTCTGACTACGGCGGCCGCCTGTTGTTCGAGTGACAGTGAGGGGGCTGAGTGAGGGGATTGTGCGCCTGACTACGGCGGCCGCCTGTTGTTCGAGTGACAGTGAGGGGGCTGAGTGAGGGGATTGTGCGCCTGACTACGGCGGCCGCCTGTTGTTCGAGTGGCAATGAGGGGGGATTGTGCGCCTGACTACGGCGGCCGCCTGTTGTTCGAGTGACAGTGAGGGGGCTGAGTGAGGGGCTTGGGCGCCTGACTACGGCGGCCGCCTGTTGTTCGAGTGACAGTGAGGGGGCTGAGTGAGGGGATTGTGTGCCTGACTACGGCGGCCGCCTGTTGTTCGAGTGACAGTGAGGGGCTGAGTGAGGGGATTGTGCGCCTGACTACGGCGGCCGCCTGTTGTTCGAGTGACAGTGAGGGGGCTGAGTGAGGGCATTGTGTGCCTGACTACGGCCGCATGTGTTCGAGTGACAGTGAGGGGGCTGAGTGAGGGGCTTGTGCGCCTGACTACGGCGGCCGCCTGTTGTTCGAGTGACAGTGAGGGGGCTAAGTGAGAGGATTGTGTGCCTGACTACGGCGGCCGCCTGTTGTTCGATTGACAGTGAGGGGGCTGAGTGAGGGGATTGTGCGCCTGACTACGGCGGCCGCCTGTTGTTCGAGTGGCAGTGAGGGGGCTGAGAGAGGGGATTGTGCGCCTGACTACGGCGGCCACCTGTTGTTCGAGTGACAGTGAGGAGGCTGAGTGAGGGGATTGTGCGCCTGACTACGGCGGCCGCCTGTTGTTCGAGTGACAGTGAGGGGGCTGAGTGAGGGGCTTGTGCGCCTGACTAAGGCGGCCGCCTGTTGTTCGAGTGACAGTGAGGGGGCTGAGTGAGGGGATTGTGCGCCTGACTACGGCGGCCGCCTGTTGTTCGAGTGACAGTGAGGGGGCTGAGTGAGGGGATTGTGCGCCTGACTACGGCGGCCGCCTGTTGTTCGAGTGACAGTGAGGGGGCTGAGTGAAGGGATTGTGCGCCTTACTACGGCGGCCGCCTGTTGTTCGAGTGACAGTGAGGGGTCTGAGTGAGGGGATTGTGTGCCTGACTACGGCCGCCTGTTGTTCGAGTGACAGTAAGGGGCTGAGTGAGGGGCTTGTGCGCCTGACTACGGCGGCCGCCTGTTGTTCGAGTGACAGTGAGGGGGCTGAGTGAGGGGATTGTGCGCCTGACTACGGCGGCCGCTTGTTGTTCGAGTGACAGTGAGGGGGCTGAGTGAGGGGATTGTGCGCCTGACTACGGCGGCCGCCTGTTGTTCGAGTGACAGTGAGGGGGCTGAGTGAGGCGATTGTGTGCCTGGCTACGGCGGCCGCCTGTTGTTCGAGTGACAGTGAGGGGCTGAGTGAGGGGATTGTGCGCCTGACTACGGCGGCCGCCTGTTGTTCGAGTGACAGTGAGGGGGCTGAGTGAGGGGATTGTGCGCCTGACTACGGCGTCCGCCTGTTGTTCGAGTGACAGCGAGGGGGCTGAGTGAGGGGATTGTGTGCCTGACTACGGCGGCCGCCTGCTGTTCGAGTGACAGCGAGGGGGCTGAGTGAGGGGCTTGTGCGCCTGACTACGGCGGCCGCCTGTTGTTCGAGTGACAGTGAGGGGGCTGAGTGAGGGGCTTGTGCGCCTGACTACGGCGGCCGCCTGTTGTTCGAGTGACAGTGAGGGGGCTGAGTGAGGGGATTGTGCGCCTGACTAGGCGGCCGCCTGTTGTTCGAGTGACAGTGAGGGGGCTGAGTGAGGGGATTGTGCGCCTGACTACGGCGGCCGCCTGTTGTTCGAGTGACAGTGAGGGGGCTGAGTGAGGAAATTGTGCGCCTGACTACGGCGGCCGCCTGTTGTTCGAGTGACAGTGAGGGGCTGAGTGAGGGGATTGTGCGCCTGACTACGGCGGCCGCCTGTTGTTCGAGTGACAGTGAGGGGGCTGAGTGAGGGGATTGTGCGCCTGACTACGGCGGCCGCCTGTTGTTCGAGTGACAGTGAGGGGGCTGAGTGAGGGGATTGTGCGCCTGACTACGGCGGCCGCCTGTTGTTCGAGTGACAGTGAGGGGCTGAGTGAGGGGATTGTGCGCCTGACTACGGCGGCCGCCTGTTGTTCGAGTGAGAGTGAGGGGCTGAGTGAGGGGATTGTGCGCCTGACTACGGCGACCGCCTGTTGTTCGAGTGACAGTGAGGGGGCTGAGTGAGGGGATTGTGCGCCTGACTACGGCGGCCGCCTGTTGTTCGAGTGACAGTGAGGGGGCTGAGTGAGGGGATTGTGCGCCTGACTACGGCGGCCGCCTGTTGTTCGAGTGACAGTGAGGGGCTGAGTGAGGGGATTGTGCGCCTGACTACGGCGACCGCCTGTTGTTCGAGTGACAGTGAGGGGGCTGAATGAGGGGATTGTGCGCCTGACTACGGCGGCCGCCTGTTGTTCGAGTGACAGTGAGGGGGCTGAGTGAGGGGATTGTGTGCCTGACTACGGCCGCCTGTTGTTCGAGTGACAGTGAGGGGGCTGAGTGAGGGGATTGTGCGCCTGACTACGGCGGCCGCCTGTTGTTCGAGTGACAGTGAGGGGCTGAGTGAGGGGATTTTGCGCCTGACTACGGCGGCCGCCTGTTGTTCGAGTGACAGTGGGGGCTGAGTGAGGGGATTGTGCGCCTGACTACGGCGGCCGCCTGTTGTTCGAGTGACAGTGAGGGGGCTGAGTGAGGGGATTGTGCGCCTGACTACGGCGGCCGCCTGTTGTTCGAGTGACAGTGAGGGGATTGTGCGCCTGACTACGGCGGCCGCCTGTTGTTCGAGTGACAGTGAGGGGGCTGAGTGAGGGGCTTGTGCGCCTGACTAAGGCGGCCGCCTGTTGTTCGAGTGACAGTGAGGGGGCTGAGTGAGGGGATTGTGCGCCTGACTACAGCGGCCGCCTGTTGTTCGAGTGACAGTGAGGGGGCTGAGTGAGGGGATTGTGCGCCTGACTACGGCGGCCGCCTGTTGTTCGAGTGACAGTGAGGGGCTGAGTGAGGGGATTGTGCGCCTGACTACGGCGGCCGCCTGTTTGTGACGCTCCGGATTTAAAGTGTTTTTTTTTCGCCTTCACACGCGACACTGGGCGGTGAAAGTGTGTTGAAACATGGAACAGACAGTGCTGAACCGAGTGAGTGACATTATGAGCCCTGATTTGTGTCCATATGACTGCACAGTGACAGTCCTAAATGTCGCTTTGTTTACCTCTCGATGTGTCGGCGGGCGCTGCATGGAGAGGGTCACGGCCGGTGGCGCAACGTTCTACCGATTCCCGAAGAGGTATGGATACCCGCACCCGCACGACCAATCAGCGAACCAGCGATGCCTCTACCGTGTCCGGTGTAGGAGGAATGGCCTGCTGTCGGGTCAAGATGAGCCGCCGACGTCGCTGCGGCCTGCCTGGCTGGGCAGAGGCGGCGCGAGGCTGCGGTACCACGGCTAGAGCGGACCGCTGCCACGCGCCAAGCCCGCCGAACTCACCGTGGCTGCAGGGCCGGTCGCAGCGTTCGGGAGAGGCGGAGTCGGTGTGAAAGGAGCCGCGGCGGGGAGCGACCGGTGTGCTGGGGCGCGGGAAAAGGAAGCCCGAGCCCTCCCTTGCCGGGACCAGCGGCCGTCCTGGAGCGCCGGGTTCTGGTCCGCCGACTCCCCGACCCGCCTGCCGCAACACCGGACGCCCGCTGGACGCGCCTCTGCAGCGGCCGGCCGGCCGGCTGCTGGGGGAGCGGGAGGTGCAACGGCCCGGAGACTGACGCAGCCACTACGAATCGGGCATCTGAATGTCCGCTCTCTCATGCCGTCCATCGATGATGTGATAGAGACACTAGACAGGGAGAATCTGGACATACTGTGCGTTACTGAAACGTGGCTCAACCCTAGTGTCGACAGCAGCTTCCTCATCGTACCCGGTTACCAGATCATCAGACGGGACCGGCCGACTTAAGACGGGCGCCAGCGGAGAGGGGGCGGCGTCTGCCTCATCTACAGACAACACCTTCGTGTGGAGACGCTGACAGTATCAACGTCGAACTCGCGACGGTCGAGATCCTGTGAGATCCTGTGGGTCGAGACCCTCCTTACGAGGGTCCCGCTAGTTGTTGGCGTCATCTACAGGCCACCAAGTGGCGCCATCTCTCCCGTCTTGGAAGACCTGCACGACCAGCTCGTCCATGTGGCTGGATCAGGGAAACCCATGTACGTTGTGGGTGATGCAAATCTTGACACGCTACAACCTCACAAACCA
This sequence comes from Chirona hameri, assembly GCA_036785665.1. NCBI lineage: Eukaryota > Metazoa > Arthropoda > Thecostraca > Balanomorpha > Balanidae > Chirona > Chirona hameri. The sequence goes on from JAXIVJ010001209.1 coordinate 90,339, forward strand.
GAAGTAAAGCGATACCTACAAATCCTCCACGATCTCAGTCTGAAGCAGATTGTGACGGGCCCAACTCGTCCTGAGTCTGGTTTGCAGCTGGACCACGTCGTAGTGAGACACTCAGATGATGCGTCGGCCGCCCAGGTTGTCCCGTGTACGTGGAGCGATCACGATCTGGTGATCACCGAGGTGCAAATGGAGCGGACCCGGCAGCACCCTGAGACGATCACTGCCAGCTCGACTAGGTCCCTCGTACCGGACTCACTGTGCCTTGATCTACTGCTCACGGACTGGTCGGCGGTGTACGAGGCAGGGGGAACTGAGGAAAAGTGGGAAGCCTGGCCAGCAGCATGGTCACCAAACATCGACAGGCACATGCCAACAAAGCAGGTCCGGCTCAGACAACCGCCGTGCCCGTGGCTCACGGATAACTCGGAGCTGAGAGCGCTGATGCGCGACAGAGACCTCGCCCGGACGGACTGCGATGCCGACCCGAGTCCGGAGACTCGCCGGGCTTACCGTGCTAAGCGAAACGCAGTCAAAGGTGCCCAGTGCCGAGCGAGAGCGTCTTTTTTTCTTTCATCGTTTAAATTTTCGCGTAAAACAACGTGGAAAGATATAAGACGATTCCTGGTATCACCAAAGTGTGCGAGTGGGACGAGTGACGGCCGACGAGAGTGGGCCGACAGACTAAATCAACATTTCGCCTCGGTGGGGGCTCGCGTTGCAGCGGAGCTGGATGCTAAGGGCGAACAAGTCCAGCGGATATCTCCTTGCCCGCCCCGTGTCGTTAGCGGCGCATTCCGTGTTCACTCAGTGACCTTGCCAGAACTGTCAAACTGTTTGAAAAGTATGTCATCAAGTAAGGCGTCGGGCGATGATGGGAAGCTGTTGCAATGTTGCGTATGACATTTTCCGTGATAGGACCGCACTTGTTGAATGTCATCAATGCCACGTTAACATCTGGAGTGATCCCCGCTGCATGGAAAGTCGCGAATGTCGTACCGATTCATAAAGCTGGTTGCAGGGAAGACCCTTATAACTATAGGCCAATTTCGATTTTATCAACGGTGGCGAAGCTTGCTGAGCGTGTTGTATGTACGCAGCTGCTTGATTACCTCATAACGCACGATGTTCTCTGTGATGAGCAGCACGGCTTTAGGCCCGGCCGGTCCACGGAGTCGGCGATGCTGGACGCTATCAGCTACCTGGCCAGCAGCATGGACCAGGGACTGGTCAGCTGTCTAACAACGGCTGACACCTCTAAGGCCTTCGACAGCGTCCAGCACCGCCGGCTCCTGGACAAACTTGGATGGTATGGGGTCGACACTCACTGGTTTGAGAACTGGCTCAGCGATCGGCGTCAAAGGGTCCGTGGAGGCTCTGGTGGTACCGTTACCGTTGATCACGGAGTGATTCAGGGATCCATCTTGTGACCGATTTTATTTGTATTGTTCACCAACGACCTCGCCTCATATTTGTCCGGCACAAAGGTGGTGTATGTGTAACGGGTTTCCGCTTCTGCATGGTTCTGCCATTTTGTGCAACATTGCAACATTTTTTTGAATTTGTTTAACTCTTTTTCTGGTTAATTTTAGGCCGCTGAATGGAATGACATAAATTTTGAGGCTCTCTGCTTAATCTGCAACAATTATAACTGCTTGCAACAATTGTCAACAATTTGCAACATTATTAAAATTTTGCTCACGGGGTTTTCTTGAGATCAGGAGTCGAAATATGGCATTTTCAGAATGTTATATCCCCCGTGTTTTCGAGATATTACTAAATTTTGTGGTTGCAAATGCAGAATCGAACTAGACCCGTACATACATTTTCATTTTGGAGGCAGGTCAATCATCGGCGAGCACATAGGTCGCTGCACGGTTAGGGTGGGGGGTGGTGAAATTTAGCGGGTTAATCGGGAATTGGTCCGGTGGAATAAGGTCGGGGTTTCCTTGTTCGTGAGCCGGCACCAATGGCCCTCTGGCTCCTCCTTACATAATTTCACCAACGGCTTGTCTCTCAGACTATCACACCGTGAGTTCTGTGATCGGTTCCATGTCTATTCTGCATACCCAGTGCAACGCTACGCTGAGGACGAACTCCCATTGGAACTAACACATTCATACATCCTTTCACTCAGACTCTCCCCAGACATTCACTCAATCATCAATAGATTTCATACTTTGCAGTAAACTGTCAGGTTCGTCTTCCTGACCCCTCCCTCTTTTCCTATCCCCACCAGTGGTGCGTAGTGTTACACAGGGAACGCACCAGGGTAACAGCTGGTTCACTGAGCGAATTTCGTCTCCGATGTACTCAGCTCTTCACTATGGATAACTTTCCACTCTAACTATTAAATCCACCAAATGAAAATATGAATAACCTCACACATGCTTTTCTGTCTAGGTCCATTCCTGCCGAACACTGCTGCTGGGATCCACGACTTACTGCGGTTTCCGTGGTGCTCCAATCGCCAATCCACGCCACCTCAGCACCCTGACTCCTCCTACGGCATTTATCTGAGGTGGATGGCCATTCCGGCCCACACGTCGCCACCTCAGCACCCTGACTCCTCCTACGGCATTTATCTGAGGCGGATGGCCATTCCGGCCCGCACACGTCACCACCTCAGCACCCTGACTCCTCCTACGGCATTTACCTGAGGCGGATGGCCATTCTGGCCCTCACACGTCGCCACCCCAGCACCCTGACTACTCCTACGGCATTTATCTGGGGCGGATGGCCATTCCGGCCCGCACACGTCACCACCTCAGCACCCTGACTCCTCCTACGGCATTTACCTGAGGCGGATGGCCATTCTGGCCCTCACACGTCGCCACCCCAGCACCCTGACTCATCCTACGGCATTTATCTGAGGCGGATGGCCATTCCGGCCCGCACACGTCACCACCTCAGCACCCTGACTCCTCCTACGGCATTTACCTGAGGCGGATGGCCATTCTGGCCCTCACACGTCGCCACCCCAGCACCCTGACTCCTCCTACGGCATTTATCTGGGGCGGATGGCCATTCTGGCCCGCACACGTCGCCACCCCAGCACCCTGACTCCTCCTACGGCATTTATCTGGGGCGGATGGCCATTCCGGCTCGCACACGTCACCACCTCAGCACCCTGACTCCTCCTACGGCATTTACCTGAGGCGGATGGCCATTCTGGCCCTCACACGTCGCCACCCCAGCACCCTGACTCCTCCTACGGCATTTATCTGGGGCGGATGGCCATTCCGGCCCGCACACATCACCACCTCAGCACCCTGACTCCTCCTACGGCATTTACCTGAGGTAGATGGCCATTCTGGCCCTCACACGTCGCCACCCCAGCACCCTGACTTTCCTACGGCATTTATCTGGGGCGGATGGCCATTCCGGCCCGCACACGTCATCACCTCAGCACCCTGACTCCTCCTACGGCATTTACCTGAGGCGGATGGCCATTCTGGCCCTCACACGTCGCCACCCCAGCACCCTGACTCCTCCTACGGCATTTATCTGGGGCGGATGGCCATTCCGGCCCGCACACGTCACCACCTCAGCACCCTGACTCCTCCTACGGCATTTACCTGAGGCGGATGGCCATTCTGGCCCTCCTGGTTTCCCAGAACCTGGCGTTACCGGACTCTTTCGAGTGCCCGCCAGTATTTCGCGACTTACGGCGCGCGATCCAGCTCACTTCCTGGCATCGCGGAATGGACCCTCTTGCAAAAACAAATATCATCATCATCTAACTCCCATTATCCTGGAAACACAACTTTCTCCTTCCGAACTAAATATTCCCACCGAAACCGGTCTATACATCTGAGAACTTCGCTATCTCTTGTTAAAATGATCTCCTCTTAGTTGAATTCCCATTCACCTCCACCCCTTTTTACCCCATCACCCGTCAGTGCAGCAGACCGTGTCGGCAGGCATATTACGCACAGGGGCGCGGCTACGTATTGTCTAGGCCTCCTCACAATCTTGTCCATTATTTGCCACTGTCAGTTTACACCATGCTGTTATCGTCATACCTCCCTCGTGCGTTGTATCCTATTTGCCCCGGCTCCACGCGCACGGTTGTCTCTGGGCGTGCGTCTGCACGTTTGTATGTAGTGTGCGTACAGTATGCATGCATGATTCCAAGTATGTGTATGTATGCCTGTATGCCTGCATGCCTGCGTACTCGCATGCCCGCATGCCTGTATGCCTGTATGCCTGTATGCCTGTATGCATGCATGCCTGTATGCCTGTATGCCTGTATGCCTGTATGCCTGTATGCCTGTATGCCTGTATGCTTGTATGCCTGTATGCCTTTATGCCTTTATGCCTGTATGCCTGTATGCCTGTATGCCTGTATGCCTGTATGCCTGTATGCCTGTATGCCTGTATGCCTGTATGCCTGTATGCCTGTATGCCTGTATGCCTGTATGCCTGTATGCCTGTATGCCTGTATGCCTGTATGCCTGTATGCCTGTATGCCTGTATGCCTGTATGCCTGTATGCCTGTATGCCTGTATGCCTGTATGCCTGTATGCCTGTATGCCTGTATGCCTGTATGCCTGTATGCCTGTATGCTTGTATGCTTGTATGCCTGAATGCCTGAATGCCTGAATGCCTGTTTGCCTGTATGTATGTATGTATGTATGTATGTATGTATGTATGTATGTATGT
>JAXIVJ010001209.1:100000-105000 GCA_036785665.1 Chirona hameri
TACTCGTTACTCGGTTCTCGGTACTCTGTACTCAGTACTCGGCACTCAGTACTCGCACGTAATACTCGGTACTCGACACCTGGTACTTGGTGCTCAGTATTTTTCTGTATGTACAACAACTGTCCCACCTGAGTGAAATTCACGGGTTTTCCCCTCGTTAGGCTAGCGTCTGACCGTCTGGCCAGACCCTCTCGTCCAGGGGAGGGGGTTTATGACGTCATGTGTTTTGGGATCGGGCGCGTGGGGTCAGTGTCCCAGCGGCCGGTAGCGGTGATCGGTGACGCTGGCCGTGTGGACACTTGTGCGAATTTTCATGACAGCGATTTTATTCTGGCGTTAATTTTTAACAGCGAGATGAACAGCGACGAAATTGTACATGACCGTGATTTGTATCATACCGCCATATCTTTCCATAGAGCAAACAACCATCCCATAATTTCGCGCTTGTTAAGGAGACAGTTAACTGCGAGAATCGTAAACATTCCAACACAGCCTTCCTCACTTTCCTTTTCCTTGGGCAATATTTACTTTACTCAGTTAGCTTTGAACTTAATAAATGTTTGACAGTGCAACAAACAGATAAATGATCCGATACATCAGATAAATTTTCCGGCAATGAAAATAACGTTGCTGAACAAAATGAAATTAATAGTCTTGCATTTATCGGCGGCTTAGGGCTGTGTGGAAACAATATTAGCACATATTCGACAATTCGTCAATAAGACTTGTTTATCAAAATCCTCACAACACAATCCCTAAATGATCTGTTTGTATAAGCCGAAACGTTGAAATGATGACTCTGTCATCAACCGATCCTGACATCAAAGATTGCGTAAAAAGGCTTACAGATTAAATTGCAAATTAACTACAGTGAAGTTAATTTGACCGGATTTGAAAATGTCACCAATCAGACCAAATAATCAACCGAACCGGATAATTGAATGGCAAGGTTAAGAAAATATCGTTTACCCTGTCTGCTGGCAATCGGGATAGCCATTCCTGAAAATTTTCAGTACGGGTATTTCACATAAATTGTCACATCACTCGGGTTTTACCAGAAACAGTTGGCCTTCAATATATCAGTAAACATTGTTCACCAAAATAAACATTAAACCTCGGAACCTTGAATTGAGTATTTAATCACATCTAGCCGCAAAAATTGCATTACCCTGCCTTGGAAGCATTGAAGTCACATCATCGCTTGTCCCGACATGGATATTATTACGTTAACATTACTAATTATATTACGTGACTTCCCCTCAAGTTAGCGCTCCATCTCATTGATATTCCTTCCTCAATCCATCTTTCAGTCACATTTCGAATTAGAGTACCAGGTAATTCACACAAGGCTATATTTACAGAAAATTGTGCACCGATAGTTTAAGTTAATTGTCTCGTGAATACAATATCATTCGTCTTATAGGCAGCAGTTCGAATAGAGTCGGCAAAATTCAGTCAGTCACATCAGTCACATCAAATTGTGCACCGATAGTTTAAGTTAATTGTCTCGTGAATACAATATCATTCGTCTTATAGGCAGCAGTTCGAATAGAGTCAGCAAAATTCAGTCAGTCACATCAGTCACATCAGTTCGAACAGTCAACCAATCAAATAAATTCCATCGGCCACCACCACCAGCATTGGCACAAGCTCCATTGCATTTAAAGCACGAGAGTTATAAAAGACGCAAACATAAACGTCCATACCATATCAGAGTTTTGATTTACGTTAGAAGTTATAACTAGTCAGGCAAACAATATATGATAATTTTTCAACCATACACATACTCGCGTAGGCATAATTAAGAATATCGTGACTACATGACCAAACAAATGCCCAAATGGCAGGGGAGTTCAAAGAGAGAAGAACAAAACGACGACGAAGAAGAAGAAAAACGGCCGAAACACTGTGCAAATTAAATTTGCATGGTGTTCAGATGCACAACAAATTAACTGACCATGGAATATAAGGAGGGTATAAGGATTGTACAGACTTTCCGACCTTACTTGATGTGAAATGCGACTACTTTCTCCAGTATGAAGTTTATAGAACTAAACAACAGCAAATCTTGAAGGCTGACTTGTGATGGTCCTTGACGCGGCCTCTCTGAGACTAAGGCTCGCGGCGAGGAGCCGCGGCCCCAGCCTGCTTCCGTCCCTGCTCACTGCCGAACTCTGTTCCTCTGAAACTTACTTGGACTGTTTGGAGGCCTGGGCGCACTATCGGCAATTTCAAGATCGGTCCCGTCCTTGCTGCTCTGCTGTTCGATCTGCCGACCCCCTTCACCCCTCTTGCAGGCCCTTTTTTCAATTTTTTGCTTAAAAAAATCAGGTCAGTTGCCAGATTGGCGCCTTGCTGCCGTGATTTTTTCTCCACTCGGTTTTAATTTTCGATTCCCTTTTGCTGTCCTGTCATTGGTCCTTCTCACCCGGCTGCAACGGCCTGTGGATGCCTGCGGCGGCCGGAACTGCTGTCTACAGCGGCCCAGAGGCGGAGCTTGCTGCCGTGATCTGGGTCAGGATCCTGCGCAGAGGCTTCTGCCGAGCGCCGTACGTGACCCGGGCCACTGGCCGGCGCTCACGCTTAATGGCGCCGTGCAGCTGCTGTTTTGACGTCCTTTCATGGGCCAGGTGCCGTAATAGCGACACCCTGGCGGTACACAGGTCGGAACGAGGGTATTTGTTGCCTGCGTGGGGGGCTTCAGCCGGCGTCTCCACTGTTGAAGTTTTTGGCGTCCACACGGCCGCCGTTCCTTCCATGTTCAATTTGTTAAAATATACATAGCTTTTGCTTTTGGAATGTTTCTATTCTTCTGCTTATCTCTATACTTTCTTATTTTTCCCTCTGTTTCTTTTGGACAATTTAAAATGTATCTCGCTACATATGCGGACGACGCACAGCTCATCCGCCGTAGCGATCCAAATGACCTGAAAGGCCTCCAAAATCGTGTTCAGGTCACTCTTTGATGTGCCAATAATTGGTTTATTCAAAACAAGTTAAAAATCAACCCCCGGAAAAGAGACATTCTTCTGGTAGCCTCAAATCGCAGACGGCTCAGTGCCGACTTCGAGATCGATTTCGATGATGCGGCACTTCACTCGGCACCGAAAGTCAAGGTACTCGGTGTCGTTTTAGACAAAAACTTTACGTTTGAAGACCACGTATCTGCAGTTATTCGTCGTTGCTATGCGACTTTTGGTGGTCTCTCCAAAATGTCACGTCGCCTACCTGAGGAAGTAAAAAAACTACTCATTGAATGTCTCGTTTTTCCACAAATTTTGTATTGTGCCACAGTTTGGGCCGGATGCAATTTAACGCAACGTAAAATACTTCAAAAAGTTATTAATCATAGTGCCAGAATAGTAAAAGGTTTGCGTCGTTCCGAGCATATAACACCACATTTAAAAGATCTGCAATGGCCCACCCTGGACCAGCTCGTCATGGAGAGAGATGTCGCCATGTTACACCGCACAATTCACAGCCCACACGCACCTGATTCCCTCCGTGATCAGATCGTATACAGATCAGAAGTATCGGAGAGAGAAACACGTGCTTCGATAGCGGGCTCACTTCAGCTGCCTCGCGTTCGAACGGAGCATGGTAGGCGGTCTTACCCATATAGAGCTGCCGCAACATGGAACAGGACCAATGTGGCAATGTGGCCGTTCGGGAGGCTCAGACCTGGTCTCTGTACAGGAAAGAGCTTCGCTTGTGGATGAGTGAGGGTGAGCGATATGTTTTATGACGTAATTAGTTTTATCCTTGCAATGTTTTTGGTCTTATATGTATGGCATGTGTGTATATTTCAATGTATATGGACTCATGATCCGAAAAGCCGCAAATGCGGAGATCATACGAAATAAATGATGATAATGATGATGATGATGACAGTATGTGAACAGGGCTCCGTAGACAGCGATCGGGACGGACGGTAAACTAGTGTTATCGGCCAACCCCATGGTGTGTGGTGAGATTAGTATTAAAATCGAGAAAGTACGTTTAATCCGTTAGGAGGAACTCCAATCAGCTAAGTTGTGTAGAGCTTGTGCAATAGGTTTCCTAGTCAGTAGTCTGAGCCATATCTCCGTCGAGTGGTTATTAGCCGTTTTCACGAAGGATTTTGCGTTTGGGGCGATTGAGGCGTTTGGGGCGTCTGGGGCGTTTGGGGCGATTGGGGTGATTGGCGCGTTTGGTATAAATAAGTCTATAGCTCGTAGGAACACGGCTTTTCCAGGTGATTTTTGGTATCAATCGCAACTTTATGAATTAATGCATTTTTCTGGAAATTCCATTTTTAATGATAACACCATAGCTTACTTAAAATTAAAAATTTCATCTTAAACTAGCTCTGGTGTTGCCAGACGGCTGGGGTGTTTGTGCGACGCCATCTTGCTCGAATCCCAGAAGTGGCTGGTTCGGGAAATGGTCATATTTTGCAACGACATTGTTTTCAGCTTATTTCAATGAAAACTAGATTAATTAGTCCATTCATATTTTCAGTCATATTCACTTTTGAAAGCAAGGATTAATGATAATTAGCGATTTCGTTTTGATCATTTGTTGTCAAATGACGGGAATGCTGGCTCCGGCCCTGCGCTGGCTCTGCGCAGGCGCCGCCGCCCGGTTACCATGGCGACGGGACGGCCGGTCGCCTGACGTCACGTTGCACACGTGCTCCGGCGCCGGCCGGCTGGTCACCATGGCGACCAGCCGGCTGGTCGCCTGACGTCACGTTGCGCATGCGCAGAGCCGTGGTCTGCGCCTAGCAATGGCGTCCGTTTGATCTAGGGCAGCCATTTTTGAGTTTTCAGTACCAGTGGCTGCAGAAAGCCCGCATGTTTCATGGGTTTATAAGTGCTTTTTCTGAGGTCTTTCCAGCTTTTGTGAGATTCATCAATTAATCAATTAATCAAATCAAAAACATTTGGTGTGATTCGAAATGCGTAAGGATTGTTCCGGTTTTCGGAAACCAACAAAGTTACCGCTCTAAATTGGACGAT
>JAXIVJ010001209.1:110000-130000 GCA_036785665.1 Chirona hameri
CTCGATCGGGCCTGATCAAGAACGGGCTCGTATACATATGTAATTTGCAAGGACCGGGCCCTGTTGTGACGGGGCCCTCGACCTGACCGGGCCCCATATCACGCCTCTGCCAGCACCGAGCCCTGCCTTGATCGGGCCCCTACCAGTAACGGGCCCGTAGAAATAAAAATGCGAGGAGCGGGCCCTGTTGTGACCGGGCCCTCGCCCTGACCGGGCCCCATATCACGTCTCTGCCAGCACCGGGCTCCTGCCTCGATCGGGCCCCTACCAGGAACGGTCCCCTATCAGGAAGGGGCACGTAACAAATAATTTGCAAGGACCGGGCCCTGTTGTGCCGGGGCCCTCGACCTGACCGGCTCCCATATCATGCCTCTGTCAGCACCGGGACCCTGCCTCACTTGGACCTGACCAAGACCGGGCCCCTGCCAGGTATGGGCCAGAATGCGGGTCCTTTTGATGCGTGCCACTCAGAAATTCGGGGGGGGGGGGGGTCTGCTGACCCTTTTGAGCCCCCCTGCGTGCGCCACTGTCAACTTGTCTCGGGATACTCCCGCTACTTGCTGTGTCAGTGGTACCTAGAGACAAGGGCGTCGCCACCGGGAGGGGGGGGGGGGGGCTGGGGGTGCCCCTCCCAGGATCTCTCCGGCCAGAGTCCGACCCCCCCCCCCCCAGATTCGCAGAATTTTAACATTAGCCCAATGGGGCTGGCCCCCAAACCCATTGCTGCCCCCCCCCCCCCCCCCCACACTAAACAAATTGTGGCGACGCCACTGCCTATAGAGAGGTGACTTGTTGACTAAGTTAGCGTACTTTCCGCTTCTAAAAAAGCCGAGCGACTTATACATGCGCATTACTGCTAAGTTGCAGTGGCATGACCGACCCTGTTAATGGACCACAGTCCACACAGGAACGAAGCCAGGATTTCGTCCAGGGGGGGGGGGGCTCGAAAGGGCCCCTTCCCGAGCGTTGAAAGGGCCCCTTCCCAAGCGTTGAAAGGGCCAAACAAAACGGATGAAAAGGCACGTTACAAGATTGGAGAATACAGTATGGCATGGGCCATACCAACACTTTTAGGAGCTGGAGTAAGTAAACCGAGGGGTTTAGAACCAGCGATTTGGAGGGGATTTCAACTTTGGAACCAGCGACACCATGGTTTGGAATCAGCTATAATAACTTCGAATATTTGTTATGCCCAAGCCCCTTAAACCCTTAAAGGGAATATTTCACCTTTGTATTAGTTTTAAACTGAGATAGCCATTATCTTGGGCCGTTATTTAAATGTCTAAATTACTAAGGTAATTTTTCCAAACTTAACCGTTTTCAGCAATTCAATTTATAGTTTGCAAAATGATGCTAGTGCCGCCGCTGATTGGATGACAGCGACTTTTTCAGCCAATCCCACTTTGTCAGCCAATCAGCGGCGGTTTTTAATATTTGCTTTGATGACGTCATTAAAGCAAATATTACAAAACTTAATTTGTAGAAGTTAAGTGAGGTTTTCGAGAAAACAAATATCACCATGGTTTTCAGCAACACTTACTTCATATTTTTCACTACAACTGGCGTATATTTGACAACTTCCAGAAAGGTGGAACATTCCCTTTAAAGGAAATAGTTCACCTTGGAAATTTTGTACCCAACACGATTTGATTATATTTTTTAATACAATTTATTTTTATATTGTCAAAAATGGCCTTATATCGCGCCGATTCAGGACAGAAGGCCGTACATTTGTATTGTTTATCAAAACTATATGCATACTCTCTGAGTCAGAGTCCTGACGTCAAGCGAATGTAAACAATGGTTCAGCCAATCAGATTCGAAAGTAGTCGCGTAAAGATAGACTCGCATTGAAGATGTGCCAACCGGCGGCCGGCGATCGCTTGCTAGCACCAGCTGCAAGCTGATTGGCTGATGGTATAGCCTCTGCCCGGGCTAAAACCAGTACAACATTCTTTCGCCAGCACCGCATTCCTTCGCAAAAACTCAAATACATTCGGCTGGAGAGTCTTTTCAGTCAAGAAAACTTGCAGATAGGGGTTTCCCAACACGGGCTACAAAACTGCTATCTCAGTTTAAAACTAATGTTGAAGGTGAACTATTTCCTTTAAAGGAATTGTGCCGCGGAGCGGCGCGACAATTTTGAATTTTATGCCCTGGATATGAATTTTTTGCTCTATGACATCGTCTTTTTTGCGTTTAAGAGTGCGGTGAAAAATGCGATAAAGCGAAATATTTTGACCAATTGTATAGGAAAGTAGCAGCATATTTAAAAAAAATCGCCGCGAAACGGTGCGAATTTGTAATTTTATTTTAATCCGTATACAATTGAGTGGTAATGCAATTGCGCCGCGGAGCGGCGCGAAAACAAATCCTCGATAACTGTATTCTTACTGTTGAAGGTGCTTGAGGTGTGTATTTGAAGTTTGAGGTGCTTGCAATTTGAGGGCAGTGTCATGTGCTCAAAGTTGGGGGGGGGGGACAAAAGACACTCTGTTCCCCCCCCCCCGTGGGGGAGCCCATGGCTGGATACTAACAAGCTAACAGAAGAATCCTTGGTGTTCACTGTTCATAAAACTGGAGAAACAACCCACTCCACTTGCAGCTGTATTTTACATATCTTTGACGGCCTAATGTGCTACCACGGCGAAACTCTGTGCCGACCGCGAACCCAGCGAATTCTGAACCCTTATTGCAATTGTTCTATGTCCTCAGACATTCCTTGAAGGGCTCCGTCAGCAGAACGCTCTGGATTCATCTTTCGAGCGGCTGCTGACGGAGTTTCCTTCGATGATGCAGATCATTCGGCGGGGTAACGAGCAGCCACAATGGGACCGCCTTGCAGCTACCAGGGAGGGGCCAGATTGGTGCGGATGCGGCAGGTATGCAGTTTGATAATGATACATCAGCAGTTATGCTGTGCTGACTAACTTATGGTGTGATTCCTATGCAATATATTTGGCATAAATACTTTCACAAAGATCACCACATAGCAACTTAAATAGTGTGTGATCACATGTACCATTAGCGAGAAATAGGTGGAATGTTTCAAAGAGTGTTGACTGTATGACATTCTAAGGTGTATATCGTCCACATGCTGTAGTTTTTTTCTTCTCGCGTTGCTGATGTATCAACTAAAATTGGAAGCATCAACTAAAATTGGAAGCAAATCTCAATGTCTTTAATCTCGTCTTTTCGCATCGTGCACACTAAAAGTTTAGAAGAAATGTAATAGCTGGTTGCGGTCAATGTGTCTTCAATGATATATTCATTTGGAACTAATGCTATAATCTCCTTCAGATGCCAGCCGATGCCATCAAGGGCTGAAGAAACATGTTGCCAGCAAGAACCAGGCGTAGTGCAGAACCCGGTAAGTTTTACTCCGAGACAAACATCGGTCGTTCTTGAAACCTAATGATGGGAATGAATGACTAGGAACGATCGCGATACAACTTTTGCCAGTCATCACTTGTGAATAGTTCAATGAATATGCCTGATGTGTGCATGATAGGCATGATTTACGATGTTAGCGATGAACGTAAATTAAAATATACTTGAATATATGTCTGTTACGGATATAGCGTTTTCAACCAACACGTTGTATCATCAACATGAGAGACGTCGGCATTATTGATTATACTGAGCAGCTTTTCAACCTGAGGACTGTTCGCAGTTAATTACCGGCACGGATCAAAATTTGAATAACTAGCCAATCGTTAAAACTGGTCTATAGCATCAGTTTGAGAATATACAACACTGTGTGTTTCAGCAGTTAGTACTGATGTGCCTATCGGGTGTGGGGGCGCTGTCCAATGCAGTGCAGGTGGGCAATGAGAGGGGCCTGCCCGCCCACCTGGAGCAGCAGCGGGGCTGATGTCGGCCTTACACCGTATCCGGCGGTACGGCGCCTACAGGCAGTATATCAACTATACGTAAGCATTTTATATTTTGGAAGCGAAATACTTTGTCACCAAAATATCATGCGTGTTTGGGCGTATAATTATTCCACTCCCTGCAGTTCTTAATCAGTATCTCAGTAAATCACTATCAAAGATGGCATTGCCTAACAAGTGTCTTACGAAAGTTGTCTGGCGTGCGAAAAGCTGCCGTCAGTCAGTCAGTATAGGTTTTTGCCAGAATCGTTCCCTTGCATGATCCATGAATAACTGTTGGAAATTGGCATTGACACAGTTATTCACGTCCGGCAGATACGGCTTCATGGGCGCCGGAGTGCGGCGACCAATCCCGTCGTGTATGGTCGGCGCCATCCGCGAGACGTGGCCGGATCCGTCCGGCCACTACGTCGGCTTCAAGGACGTCATGGAAGTTCAATGACGCTGCCCATCAGACTCCAACGCTGGTGAGCAGACCCGCCGAGCTGTCGGAGGTCTTCGAGAGCCTGTGTTGCGGGCCGAGTGGTGCTAATAGATGTCGCGACAGTGCGTAGATGTAAGTGATGTGGCGAGTGAGCGCTGACGGGTGCCGCCGTCCCCTTATGCGGCCACGGATGTAAGTATTTTTTTTTGTTTGCGTCTGTCCTCACGGAGATGATAGAACTTGCTACATTGATGTTGCATATTGCATAGACGTTGCATAGACATAAGAACATGTACAAAATTAACTATTTCATAGACATAAGAACATAGAACAACATTAAAGGAAATAGTTCACCTTCTACATTAGTTTTAAACTGAGATAGCAGTTGTGTAGCCTGTGCTGGGAAACCCCTATCTGCAAGTTTTCTTGACTGAAAAGACTCCAGCAGAATATATTTGAGTTTTTGGCGAAGGAATGCGGTGCTGGCGAAAGAATGTTGTACTGGTTCTAGCCCGGGCAGAGGCTTTACCATCAGCCAATCAGCTTGCAGCTGGTGCTAGCAAGCGAATCGCCGCCCGCCGGTTGGCACATCTCCAATGCGAGTCTATCTTTACGAGACTACTTTCGAATCTGATTGGCTGAACCATTTTTTTAATTCGCGTGACGTCAGGACTCTGACTCTGAGAGTATGCATATAGTTTTGATAAACAATAAAAATGTACGGCCTTCTGTCCTGAATCGGCGCGATATAAGGCCATTTTTGACAATATAAAAATAAATTGTATTAAAAAATATAATCAAATCGTGTTGGGTAAAATTTTCCAAGGTGAACTATTTGCTTTAAGTATTACATAAGCCATAAGAACATGTACAACATTAAGTATTTCATAGACATGATTACGTAGCACATATAGATGGGTTATGTTGTGATTTATGATAAATGTCAGAATTACTGAGGAATTATAGGTTCTGTTGATATATAAAGGTTTTCTAGTGTTGTGGCTAGTCACTCTTGGTTGAGGCTGGCTGCCCAGCATTGATTAATTCATTTACATGCTCGTTTGCTACTCAGTTCATGATTCAGTTGCATCAGTTACAACTGATCGTTTGAAATAGTGAGTGAGTGTCCTGCTACCATTACTACCTCAATACATGAAACGCAGCGTACCAAAGTATTGTTATCCGCCGATGTCTACAGCCCGGCAGCGGTGATCATCTACTTCTTGGAGAGGGTCGGCCGGCTCAACCCCTCCCCCGCCGACCCGCCGACGCAGGACCAGAGGGTGGCGGCCCGCGCAGCCGGGTATGGCGCGGGCGCGTATATACATCGGACAACTGATTTACGCCGTAGGGTATTTAGTGGGATATTTAGCCCCGCAAAATACCCCATGGCCATGGTGGAAACGGCCATATCTCAAGCAAGCATTTCTACTACCGCTGCGAACTACGCCTACGATCCTCTGTTCCGTAGATATTCAAATCGCCTGACGCGTAAGCCAGAACTGTTGAATATTCACTTGCCTTTGAAGCTGCCTTAAGGTAATTATCATTATTAAGCTGTCGTAATTATCCCCTCCTCACAGATCGGATACGTTTGTTCAGATGGCCAAATATACTTATATTTTCTGGAGCACTACTCCAAAAGCTCTCCAAACTTGACAACATATTGGATGCTAAGAACGTCCGTGAAGTTAGCGACTTATTCAGCGACTTATTCAGCGACGGATTCAGATTTGGCCCAAACCTCGGCCCAGGTCAATTCTGGCAAGCTGATCACAAATATGACCTTAATTTTTCTGTTCAAGATCATCTTCAAGGTCAAGTTCGAGGTCAAAGCACGGGGTACCGCACAACGTCCCGAATTTATTGCCGTTAGATATGGAGTATGGACGTTAGACATGGACCCTGTCTATCATCTGGGACCACTTTGGAAAGGATCCCGCCATAAATTCGGTACGTTATGCAGTACCCGTCCTTTGACCTCGAATTTGACCTCCAAGGTCAAAGGTCACGGGTCAGATCACGGTGACGGACGTTAGATATGGACCCTGTTTATCATCTGAGACCACTTTGGAAAGGATCCCGCCAAAAATTCGGGACGTTATGCGGTACCCCGTCCTTTGACCTCGAATTTAACCTCCAATGGCAAAGGTCATGGGTTAGGTCACGGTGACAGACGTTAGATATGGACCCTGTCTATCATCTGGGACCACTTTGGGAAGGATTCGGCAATAAACTCGGTACGTTATGCGGTACCCCGTCCTTTGACCTCCAAGGTCAAAGGTCACGGGTTAGGTCACGATGATGGGCGTTAGATATGGACCCTGTTTATCATCTGGGACCACTTTGGAAAGGATCCGCAACAAATTCGGGACGTTATGCGGTAGCCTGTCCTTTGACCTCCAAGGTCAAAGGTTACGGGTCAGGTCACAGTGACGGACGTTAGATATGGACCTTAGATACGTTAGATAACGTCCCGAATTGACTTATTTCCGGACCCTTCCAAAAGTGATCCCAGATGATAGACAGGGTCCATATCTAACGTCCGTCACCGTGACCTGACCCGTAACCTTTGACCTTGGAGGTCAAATTCGAGGTCAAAGGACGGGCTATCGCATAACGTCCCGAATTTATTCCCGGATCCTTTCCAATGGACCCTGTCTATCTGCTGGGATCACTTTTGAAAGAGTCTGGAATTAAATTCGGGACATTATTGCGGCACCCAGTTCTTTTGACCTCGAATTTGACCTTGAAGATGACCTTAAACATACAAATGAAGGTCATATTCGTAATAAACTTGTCAGAATTGACATTGGGGCGAAGTTTGGGCCAAATCTGCATTCGTCGCTGAATAAGTCGCTCAATTAAGTCGTTAATTTCACGGACGTTCTTAGCATCCGGTATGTTGTCAAGTTTGGTGAGCGTTTGAAGTGGTGTTTCCGAAAATATAAGTATATTTGTCCATCTGAACAAACGTATCCGATCTGTGAGGAAGGGATAATTACGACAGCTTAATAATTATAATAACTACATCTTCAAAGGCAAGTGAGTATTCAACATTTCTGGTTTGCGCGTCAGGTGATTTGAAGATCTCCGGCACGAAGGATCGTAGGTGCAAAGTTCGCAGCAGGGGCGCAGGTTCCTATTCAGTGGGTGGGGGGAGGGGGGCTGAAGCCCCCCCCCCCAACTTGTGGCTCAGCCCCCCCCCCCTCCCAACTTGTCAGTCAGCCCCCCCCCAACTTTACAGAAAACATATTAGACAAACAAAACAGTATGAAAGAAAAAGGAAGTGAAAACAAAACAGATTTAACACATTACTTATTATATAAACTAAAGATCAACACTATTTAATGACAACAAGGTAGCCTAAACAGTAAACAACCATGTACTCACACATTCAAATATGTCACTTTATGAAATATGTACATGGTAAAATGAGCAAAGCAAGACATCCCAATTTGGCCTTGGTCCTGTTTAACGAACAAGCATCATAATCCACCTTCCCATTAGCCAAATGTGTGCAGATTTTGAGTATGATTATGGTTATGCAAATGACACTATGAAAAATAAAACAAATAATATTTGACCATCTCACAGTACACAGATCATCATAGGCTGGAACAAAAACATGAATGATCATGGGTCAGTGTCCTAGCTTTGAGAAATTAGGGTGGAAAACAACACCCTATTTATACAATTTTCCACTTTTTCCCAGTTTTACCATCAGTTTTTCACTCCTTATCTTAAAATGTATTGGATAATTGGAGCACTAATACTGATTGATGGATGTAATGATAAGACAGCCTGTGAAGGGAAAGACAGGCAAGCATTAGTATAGGTAATAACATGCTGGTGAGCAGGTAATTGTATATTGATAAAGCTGAGTACAATTATGTTTCTTTTGGTTGAATTGTCCACTCCTTATGCTTATTTTTAGCCAGAATTTTCCACTCCTCACCCTAGCTCCAAAGCAATCCTAGGACCCTGTCATAGGTAGGCCTAACAAGTACAAGTAAGAGTGATAGGAATCAGAACCTTCAATTTGCTCATAATGTTCCAGCATTACCAGCAATACAAATATGTTTCACAAGATACATTAAGGCCAGGGTGATACAAAGTGGAGAGGCATATCAGTTCAGGTCATTTTATTTTTTTAAAACTAGTGGGGTGTAAATTTATATGGCCAGCGGCTGGCCGCCGGCCTGACCAGAGCCATAGGCTAAGTGGCGGGCGGGCGTGACACCCTCCCTCGACCTGACTCAACTGACGCTCTGCCCACGCCGCCGACTCGCGCCGGCCGGCGATCTACTCTCTGATTGGCTAAAACATAAGCAGTTCCTAGCTTGTGCCGCCAGGGCGGCCGCGGCGGCTGCACGGGCGGCGCCGGCGGGCCGGGGTCGAAACTGTGTATTTTCAATGGAGGAATCGTTCGTTTTTGCACGCGGCGCCACGCACAAACGACGCAACCGACGGCGATGGGACCCAAAGTTTCAGAATGCGTGCCACCTCTTGCGTCGATTGGTTTTTGTCACACCGCTCTGCGTGCCTTAATCGCTTAGCTATTAAGATTATGCCATAAGACAACAGGCGTCAAGCGGCGTCAGCAGGAATGTCCATAGACGTAGTGTTGAAGAAAGTCGACAATAGGCCAAGCCTGAACGCGTAGACACTACTCTTTTTATAATAGAGGACTAATGGAGTGTAAATTTACATGGCCTACAATTGATATAGCCTGAAAAAGAGGGGTTAAAAAAACTTATTTTTTGGACATTTTGCAATATTTGACTTTTGGAAGTTCTTGGACCCTGGCCGGGGTCGAACCGGCAACCACTGGCCCGCTAATCCAGCACTGTATCCAAGAGACCACAGTTGCCTGTGTACTGGCTGGCCGCTGGCCTGACCAGAGCCATAGGCTAAGTGGCGGGCGGGCGTGACACCCTCCCTCCATGCGCCGTCTGACTCAACTGACCAAGGCCGTATAAGAGAGGTAGAACCGTCCGGCAATTTTAGCGCCATTTTCGTTTAACATTAGCGTGACGTCATTGGTGCCTACACTCCCCTCGCGCCTCACAATACATGGCACGGTGCGCCATCTTGCGGGCGCTGTAGACGGTTACGGCGGTTTGCTGATACTTCCCCTACATCAAAGCTGGTTTGAAATGGCGACTATCAGCCACATATCGACGTGGCCGTATAATATACTGAATTGCGACTCACAAATTGGTATCAAGCCGCCCGAACCTCCATCCGCCGCCGGAGCCACCGGAACCGGGGCCCGTCCACGCGCCGCTCGAACCGAGGACTGTTCACCCGCCGCCGTAGCTACCTGAACCAGGATCGTCTACCCGTCGCCGTTGCGGTCTTTATCGGCGACTGTTCATCCGGCGTAGAAACCGTCTGAATCGGGGACCGTATTCCGCAAGCTTTTACTCTCCTCAGCCACGCTCCACAGTCCGACAGGGCTCAACACAGCCGTCAGTCCTCTGAGCCGTGGACACATGACCCCGCGGCTGTCAGACCGCTCCACAGTCCGACAGGGCACAACACAGCCGCCAGTCCTCTGAGCCGTGGACACATGCCCCCCGCGGCTGACAGACCGCTCCACAGTCCCGACAGGGCACAACACAGTCGCCAGTCCTCTGAGCCGTGGACACATGACCCCCGCGGCTGACAGACCGCTCCCCAGTCCGACAGGGCACAACACAGCCGCCAGTCCTATGAGCCGTGGCCACAGGACCCCGCGGCTGACAGACTACCCAATGCCGCCCCAGTCCGACAGAGCACAACACAGCCGCCAGTCCTATGAGCCGTGGACACAGGCTGGCGGCGCGCCGTGTCGCTGCTGCCGCCGTCTTGGCCTGGTTCAGCCACCTGATGCGCAGATGCAGACGCGTGGTGACAGCTCATCTGCCGCCCCTCGCATGCTGGCGGATCTGCTTGGCGGCGCGCCGTGTCGCTGCTGCCGCCGTCTTAGCCTGGTTCAGCCACCTGATTCGCAGATGTAGACGCATGGTGACCAACTTGCGGGCGATCCGGCGATCCAGGTTTGATCGCTTCATCAGCAGGTCGGCCAGTAGACGGCGAACTATGCCCAGCTGCCGATCTGTGTTGCGACCCACCGCCAGGTGGAACAGCATCTCGAATTCCTCCACCACACTCATCCACTCTGGCGACGCCACCATCAGGCTGCATAGGCTGACGGCCCGGATCCAGGAAGACGGCTGGATGGCGCCTCGCTCGTTGACCTCCCGAGTGTCGGGTCCAGATCTCGACATTTGGCAGCCACGTAACCAGCCACGAACGCCAGAGCTTTCTGCGCGAGACTGGACCCACCACCCGATATATGCTCAGCCGGGGTGACCGGTGCCGCTGGCTCCACACTGACGGACCCAACAGATCGCTCCAGCTCGTCCACTTCTCTGGACGTCTGGGTCAAGGCTAGGTCCTCGATCTGAAACCAGAGGTATGCATCCTTTAAGCATACTACATCATTTTAAAGACATGGAGTAAAAGCAGGCACAAATTTGCACTATTATTCTGCGGTCTTGCAACGTGGAATGCACCGCTCATCGGACGGTTCGCGTTGTTGGGAGACGGTAAGCCGAGCTATATGACAAAAATGCAGCAATAATTTGATCAAACCTCATCAAATTTTACTTAATAAAAAGTTAAATTAAAGTTCACGGTATTTCAGTACTGAACACACGGAAACGGCTCAGAAGATGACTGTCATGTTTATCCACAACTCACACACATTTGGACAAACCTATTACTTATTTTTCCTCTACAGAGGAATTTAGAGGTGGATGAAGGTAATTTCACATGTATTATTTTTCTCTTCATCCTGAATTAATAATAGATAGAATTAAAATAGATCAATGTTGGCATTTCTACCAGAGCTGAGGATTCAGTATGTTTTGGGATTTGATTCCTGGACATTTGGGGCTCAGGCTGGGATTCAAAATAAGAATATATATTAGAATAGTTGAATCATAGCGTATATCGTAGCGTATATCTATAAATATGGAACATACCAAGGTCAAAGTGAGTATTTAGATATAAAGTAGAACCAGCGAAGCTGTATCAAATTCAGTATACATTAAACAATTCCGCTTGGTTATGAATACGCGATGGCCCCTGAAGCGAGCAGTTTCTTTAGCGTACTTTACGATATTTATCACCCTGACATCGACAAGAGACGAGAGTTGCAACAAAAGACCATTACAGTACAACTAGATCAGTATAAAAAACAATTTATATCAATTTTAACATCGCATTCCACAAATTGCCACTCACCTCAGCATATGCCTCAGCAAAATCGCCGCATCGCTAGAGCTCCAATGATCAACAACGCAAATGGCAAATGACGTAACCATGGCTACCATTGCGAGAGCCAATCAGATTGCGAGGCACCAATCACGTCACAGCCCTGTACTGAGCGATTCAGAAATGGACCAATACGAAAGCACTACGACGGTAGCCCCCTGCAACTGACACTCTGCCCACGCCGCCGACTCGCGCCGGCCGGCGATCTACTTTATGATTGGCCAAAACATAAGCAGTTCCTAGCTTGTGCCGCCAGGGCGGCCGCGGCGGCTGCACTGGCGGCGCCGGAGGGCCGGGGTCGAAACTGTGTATTTACAATGGAGGAATCGCCCGTTTTTGCACGCGGTGCCACGCACAAACGACGCAACCGACGGTGATGGAACTCAAAGTTTCAGAATGCGTGCCACCTCTTGCGTCGATTGGTTTTTGTCACGACGCTCTGCGTGCCTTAATCGCTGAGCTATTAAGATTCTGCCATAAGACAACAGGTGAGGCAAGCGGCGTCAACAGGAATGTCCATAGGCGCAGTGTTGAAGAAAGTCGACAATAGGCCAACCCTGAGCAAAGTCGACAATAGGCTAAGCCTGAGCGCGTACACTACTCCTTTTATAATAGAGGACTAGAGGGATGTTTGCGCTATGCGCAAATTTATTCGTTATGCTATTGTGGGTGTGGGTGTGAGAGCAGTTGTGGGTGTGGGTATGGTGATGGTGTGGGTGTGTGCGATGGTGTGGATGTGTGCGATGGTGTGGGTGATCGCTTGGGTGATGTTGTGGGTGTGGGCGATGGTGTGGGTGTGGGGATGGTAATGGTGATGGTGATGGTGATGGTGATGGTAACGGTGTGGTCGGTGTGGGCGGTGAGGGCGGTGTGGGCGGTGTGGTCGGTGTGGGCGGAGTGGGCGGTGTGGACGCTGTTGGCGGTGTTGCCGGCGTTGGCGTTTTTGGCGGCGTCGGCGGCGTTGACAACGTTGGCGGCGTTGGCGGTGTTGGTCGGTGTTGGTCGGTGCTGGTCGGTGTTGGTCGGTGTTGGTCGGTGTTGGTCGGTGTTGGAGGGTGTTGGAGGGTGTTGTGGGCGTGGATATTGGTGTTTGTGGTTGTGGGTGTTGGTGTGTGTGTGGGTTATTAACTTTACACATGTCATGCGCTGCTGATTGACCCACAGGCCACAGTGCATACGCCGGGCAGATTTCTGTACACGTCTGTGTTTGTCCCATTGCATACGACGGGCCGATAATTTCTCTACACATCTGTGTTTGTCCCATGTTCGTGCGACTCATGGTTGCCGAGATAGATCAACGATCTCGGGTAGGCTTTGCAATAAAAAGTTTTGAATTTATATATGCGTCAATTTGATATCCGCCGCACGGAGGTTGGTTTTCTCCGTAGCATGCTTCTCAGCATTTATTTTCCCCTGTGAGGCTTTGCCGTCGCAAATTTCTTCGAACTAAATAGCTTGATGAAATATTGTATACGTTTATCAAAATAGGTCGTGTAGCGTCTTAGCATAGCTACAATTATAAGCTTCATGTTTGGATATAAAAAATACTTTTTGGGTGGGTATTAGATGTATTTGAATGCACTTTCCGGCCATGTGATTTTTAACGCTTAGCTCGATTTGGTTTTGACGGTACGGCGGTTCGAAAAACTGACATTCGAAAAGCGGATTTTAGCACTAAAATATTGCTTTAGAACGTTAATTTGCAAATGCATTTTGAAGACGGTACCTTCGTCAACACATTGTCATTAGTTTCATTGCTTCACGTCCCACGGGTTCCGAGCACTAATTATAGTCGTGAAGGACTTCATAAGACCATGAACTTGCGCTTTGTAGCCAGTAACTTTGCACGTGGCACGCGCTGCTGATCGAACCACAGTGCATATTCCGTGCCGATCTTTCCTTTGCACAACTGTGTTTTCGGCTTGTCGGTGCGACTCGTGGTTGTCGAGATACCGGTCAGGTATTGCAACTATATTTTGTGGTCGTTTTCGTAGACGTTTTTTCACGCCGTTTTCGCAAAAAAAATAGTGTATTCTCAATGGAGGAGTCGACCATTTTTTTAACCCGGCGCCACGCACAAACGACGCAACCAATGGTGATGGGACCCAAAGTTTCAGAATGCGTGCCACCAGTCGAGTCGATTGTTTTTTGTCACGACGCTCTGCGTGCCTTAGTCGCTGAGCTATTCATATTCTGCCATAAGACAACAGGTGAGGCAAGCGGCGTCAGCAGGAATGTCCATAGGCGTAGTGTTGAAGAAAGTCGACAATAGGCCAAGCCTGAGCGCGTAGACACTACTGCTTTTATAATAGAGGACTAGAGGGATTTTTGCGCTATGCGCAATTTGATTCGTTATGCTATTGTGTGTGTGTGTGAGAGAAGTTGTGGTTGTGGGTATGGTGATGGTGAGTGTGGGTGTGTTCGATAGTGTGGGTGTGGGTGATCGTTTGGGTGACGTTGTAGGTGTGGGCGATGGTGCGGGTATGGTGATGGTGATGGTGACGGTGCGGTCGGTGCGGTCGGTGCGGTCGGTGCGGGCGGTAATGCCAGTGTGGGTGTTGGTGTATTTGTGGTTGCGCCACAGCGCATACGCAGGGCCGATCATTTCTGTACACATCTGTGATTGACCCATTGCATACGACGGGCCGATAATTTCTCTACACATCTGTGTTTGTCCCATGTCCGTGCGACTCATGGTTGCCGAGATAGATCACCGATCTCGGGTAGGATTTACAATAAAGAGTTTGGAATTTATATAAGCGTCAATTTGATATCCGCCGCACGGAGGTTGGTTTTCTCCGTAGCATGCTACTCAGCATTCATTTTCGCCTGTGAGTATTTGCCATCGCAAATTGCTCCGACCTAAATAGCTTGATGAAATATTTCATACGTTTAACAAAATAGGTCGTGTAGCGTCTTAGCATAGCTGCAATTATAAGCTTCATGTTTGGATATCAAAATACATTTTGGGTGGGTATTAGATGTATTTGAATGCGCTTTCCGGCCATGTGATTTTTATCGCTTAGCTCACTGTGGTTTTGACGGTACGGCACACGTTCTAAAAACAAACTGGCAATGGGTATGTTACAGGCTGATTTTAGCACTGAAATATTGTTTTAAAATGTTAATTTGTACATGCATTTTAGAGACGGTACTTTCGTCGACACATTGCCATTAGTTTCATTTCTTCACGTCCCATAGGTTCCGAGCACTAATTATAATCGTGAAGGACTTCATAAGACCCTGAATTTGCGTTTTTTTGCCATTAACTTTGCACGTGCCACGCGCTGCTGATCGACCCACAGTGCAATCGCCGGTCCGATTGATTGTCTACACATCTGTGTTTGTCCCGTGTTTGCGCCACTCGTGGTTGCCGAGCTACTGGTCAAGAGTATTGCAACGATATTTTGTTGTCGCTTTCGTAGACGTTTTTCACGCCGTTTTCGCTAAAATAGTGTATTTCCAATGGAGGAATCGCCAAGATTTCAACGCGGCGCCACGCGTAAGCGACGCACCCGACGGTGATGGGACCAAAAGTTTCAGAATGCGTGCCACCAGTCAAGTCGATTGTTGTTTTTTTGTCACGACGCTTCAAGTGCCTTAGTCCCTGGGCTATTAAGATTCTGCCATTAGACAACAGGTGAAGCAAGCGGCGTCAGCAGGAATGTCCATAGGCGTAGTGTTGAAGAAAGTCGACAATAGGCTAAGTCTGAGAGCGTAGACACTACTCCTTTTATAATAGAGGACTAGTGGGGTGTACATTTATATGGCCTGCGGCTGGCCTGACCAGAGCCATAGGCTAAGTGGCGGGCGAGCGTAACACCCTCCCTCCATGCGCGGTCTGACTCAACTGACGCTCTGCCCACGCCGCCGACTCGCGCCGGCCGGCGATCTACTCTCTGATTGGCCAAAACATAAGCAGTTCCTAGCTTGTGCCGCCAGGGCGGCCGCGGCGGCTGCACCGGCGGCGCCGGCGGGCCGGGGTCGATACTGTGTATTTTCAATGGAGGAATCGACCGTTTTTGCACGCGGCGCCACGCACAAACGACGCAACCGACGGTGATGGGACCCAAAGTTTCAGAATGCGTGCCACCTCTTGCGTCGATTGGTTTTGTCACGACGCTCTGCGTGCCTTAATCGCTGAGCTATTAAGATTCTGCCATAAGACAACAGGTGAGGCAAGCGGCGTCAGCAGGAATGTCCATAGGTGTAGTGTTGAAGAAAGTCGACAATAGGCCTAGCCTGAGCAAAGTCGACAATAGGCCAAGCCTGAGCAAAGTCGACAATAGGCTAAGCCTGAGCGTAGCCACTACTGCTTTTATAATAGAGGACTAGATGGGTGTAATGTATATAGCCTGCAATTTATATAGCCTGCAATTGATATAGCCAGCTAATTTATATAGCAGGCGAGCGTGGCAGACGTGGCGGCGGTGGCGGGCGTTGGTGGGTGATGGCGGGGTGGTGTCGGGGCGGTGTCGGGGCGGTGGGCGTGGGCGGTAGGCGTGGGCGGTGGGCGTTGGCTATGGGCGTGTGCGGTGGGCGGTGGGCGGTGGGCGGTGGCCGGTGGGCGGTGGACGGTGGACGGTGGGCGGTGGGCGTAGTCGGTGGGTGGTGGCGGGGCGGTGTTGTTGGTGTTGTTGGTATTATTGGTGTTGTTGGTGTTGTTGGTGTTGTTGGTGTTGTTGGTGCTGGTGGTGATGTTGGTGTTTTTGGTGTTGTTTGTATTGTTTGTGTTGCTGGTGTTGTTGGTGTTGTCAGTGTTGTTGGTGCTGTTGGTGTTGTTAGTGTTGTTGGTGTTGTTGCTGTTGTTGGTGTTTTTGGTGCTTTTGGTGTTGTTGGTGTTGGTGGTGGTGTTGATGTTGTTGGTGGTGTTGGTAGTGTTGTTGGTGTTGTTGGTGTTGTTGGTGTTGTTGGTGTTGTGGATGTTGTGGGTGTTGTGGGCGTTGTGGGTGTTGTGGGTGGTGTGGGTGTTGTGGATGTTGTGGATGTTGTGGATGTTGTGGGTGTTGTGGGTGTTGTGGGTGTTGTGAATGTTGTGGGTGTTATGGGTGTTGTGGGTGTTGTGGGTGTTGTTGGTGCTGGTGGTGCTGTTGGTGTTGTTGGTATTGTTGGTGTTGTTGGTGCTGTTGGTGTTGTTAGTGTTGTTGGTGTTGTTGGTGTTGTTGGTGTTGTTGGTGTTGTTGGTGTTGTGAATGTTGTGGGTGGTGTGGGTGTTGTGGATGTTGTGGGTGTTGTGAATGTTGTGGGTGTTGTGGGTTGTGGTGGATGTTGTGGGTGTTATGGGTGTTATGGGTGTTGTGGGTGTTGTGGGTGTTGTAGGTGTTGTTGGTGTTGTTGGTGTTTTTGGTGTTGTTGGTGTTGTTGGTCTTGTTGGTATTGTTGGTGTTGTTGGTGTTGTTAGTGTTGTTGGTATTGTTGGTATTGTTGGTGTTGTTTGTGCTGGTGGTGCTGTTGGTGTTGTTGGTGCTGTTGGTATTGTTGGTGTTGTTGGTGTTGTTGGTATTGTTGGTGTTGTTGGTGCTGGTGGTGCTGTTGGTGTTGTTGGTGTTGTTTGTGTTGTGGGTGTTGTGGGTGTTGTGGGTGTTGTGGGTGTTGTGGGTGTTGTGGGTGTTGTGGGTGTTGTGACACTGCCCCGCCAAGTGACGGGGCGGTGTCGAGGCGGTGGTCGGTGGGCAGTGGGCAGTGGGTGTAGGCGGTGGGCGTGGGCGGTGTCGGAGCAGTGTCGGGCGTGTCGGGCG
Organism: Chirona hameri; assembly: GCA_036785665.1. Lineage (NCBI taxonomy): Eukaryota > Metazoa > Arthropoda > Thecostraca > Balanomorpha > Balanidae > Chirona > Chirona hameri. The sequence continues at coordinate 127,382 of JAXIVJ010001209.1, forward strand.
CGTCCAATTCAATCCGATCAGGTCGGCCTAAGATTCGTTCGTGTCGAAAAAAACAATTGGCCGTCGCCGGGATTCGAAACGGGCCCCTCTGCGCCAAAGTCTGACGCCATACCACTAAGGCAGATCGGCTGATGGTAGCCAAGGCTTATTTTCGATACAGTAGCGGGATACAGGCAGCGGCGGTCTCCATAGTAACCGAGACTCAATCTCCGGTAGAGAGTGATTTGGACAGGCGCGACGTAGTTCTTGTATCGTTTTAGGGAACTTGTCATTGTAAGGTACATGTTTGTATATATGAATACATTTTGGGTGGGTATTAGATGATTTTGAATGCACTTTCCGGCCATGTGATTTGTATCGCTTAGAACACATTTTTTGTTGACGGTGCGGCGGTTTGCAAAATTGACGTTGGAAAACATTGGTAATGGGTATGTTACAGGCGGATTTTAGCACTGAAATATTTCTGTAGAACGTTAATTTTTACATGCATTTTAGAGACGATGCATAGGCCTACACATTGGCAAAGTTTCATCACTTCACGTCCCATTGGTTCCGAGCACAGATTTGAATCGTGAAAAACTTGATAAAAGCCTAAATTGCAGCTGTTTAGCGATTAACTTTGCACGTGCAACGCGCCACTGATGGACCGACAGTTTATATTCCGTGCCGCTTCTTCCTCTACACATCTGTGTTTTTGGCTTGTCGGTGCGACTTGTGGTTGCCGAAATATCAGCCAGGTATGCGACAATGTTTTTAGATAATTTCGTACGCGGCGTTTTCGCGAAAACAGTGCATTGTCAATGGAGGAATCGTCCTTTTTTGCACGCGGCACCACGCACAAACGGTGCAACCGACGATGATGGGACCCAAAGTTTCAGATAGAGAGCCGCCTCTTGCGTCGATTGTTTTTTGTCACGACGCTCCAAGTACCTTAGTCCCTGAGCTATTAAGATTATACAAACAGACAACAGGTGAGGCAAGCGGCGTCAGCAGGAATGTCCATAGGCGTAGTGTTGAAGCGAGTAGACAATACTCCTTTTATAATAGAGCCAACCATTTTTTCTTCAAATTTGTCGTCCGTCCATTTTTATTTTCTTGAAAAGTTGTGCACCAAGGGCGGGGAATTCAAGGGCGGGGAATTCATTGGTGGTGACAACAAAAAACAAACAAGATAAACTATAAAGCCTTCCGAAAATTTCCCAACTGCAGGCCTAATTTTGACGACCAATAACTCTGAGACTAAAGAAGTGATTTTTGTTTTGTTTGGATCGGGATTAGTCAAAGACAATTTGGCAATCTCGGATTTTCTATTTTCATTTTGTGACGTGACCTCGTGACCTACATTCTGCGCCGTGACCTTGACCTGTTGGAAACCTAGAGGGATGTTTGCGCTAGGCGCAAATGGATTTGTTATGCTGTTGTGGGTATGGGTGTGAGTGGGTGTTGTAGGCGTTGTAGGTATTGTAGGTGTTGTGGGTGTTTTGAGTATTGTGTGTGTTGTGGGTGTTGTGAGTGTTATGGGTGTCGGTGTTGTGGGTATCCATGTTGTGGGTGTTTTGGGTGTTGTGTGTGGGTGTTGTGAGTGTTGTGGGTGTTGTGGGTGTTGTGGGTGTTGTGGGTGTTGTGGATGTTGTGGATGTTGTGGATGTTGTGGATGTTGTGGGTGTTGTGGGTGTTGAGGGTGTTGTGGGTATTGTGGGTGCTGTGGGTGTTGTGGGTGTTGTGGGTGTTGTGGGTGTTGTGGGTGTTGTGGGTGTTGTGTGTGTTGTTGGTGGTGTTGGTGGTGTTAGTGGTGTTGGTGGTGGTGGTGTTGTTGGTGTTGTTGGTGTTGTTGGTGCTGTTGCTGTTGTTGCTGTTGTTGGTGTTGTTAGTATTGTTGGTATTGTTGGTATTGTTGGTGTTTTTGGTGTTGTTGGTGTTGTTGGTGTTGTTGATGTTGTTGGTGTTGTTGATGTTATTGGTGTTGTTGGTGTTGTTGGTGTTGTTAGTGTTGTTAGTGTTGTTGGTGTTGTTGTTGTTGGTGTTGTTGGTGTTGTTGGTATTGTTGGTGTTGTTGTTGTTGGTGGTGGTGTTGTTGGTGTTGGTGTTGTTGGTGTTGTTATTGTTGTTAGTGTTGTTGACGTTGTTGGTGTTGTTATTGTTGTTGGTGTTGTTGGTGTTGTTGGTGTTGTTGGTTGTGGTTGTGTTGGTGCTGTTTGTGTTGTTGGTATTGTTGGTGTTGTTCGTGTTGGTGTTGTTGGTGTTGTAGGTGTTGTTGGTGTTGTTGGTGTTGTTGGTGTTGGTGGTGTTGTTGATGTTGTTGGTGTTGTTGGTGTTGGTATTGGTGTGTCTGTGGTTGTGAGTGTTGGTGTGGTCCATTAACTTTACACATGCCTTGCGCTGCTGATCGACGCACAGTGCATACGCCGGGTCGATCATTTCTGTACGCATCTGTGTTTGTCCCATTGCTTACGCCGGGCCAATCATTTCTCTACCCATCTCTGTTTGTCCCATGTTCGTGCGACTCATAGTTGCAGAGATAGATCGCCGATCTCGGGTACTGGGTAGGCTTTACAATAAAGAGTCTGGAATTTATATAAGCGTCAATTTGATATCCGCCGCACGGAGGTTGGTTTTCTC
>JAXIVJ010001209.1:142500-148132 GCA_036785665.1 Chirona hameri
TTCCAATAGCAAAACTTAGTTCTCCAACCCGCTCAAAACCTCAAATTTTGGCGCCGCTTGGCGCAATAATACTTTGTCGCATGCATAAGATTTACTGCTCGTAAAAAGCGCTTCCAACCCCGCCCCCCTGGTCACGAAACTCGAATTCCCTCTTGGTCAATTCTTCATCGGCCGTCTGGGGCCGCTCTTGACTGTATAAATAATATATTTTAGCACCATCCGCGGCACTTTAAAGGGAGTGTGCCTACTCACATCGCTTATTTTGGGTTATTGACACTATATAACATAATTTTCTTAATTGACCCATGACTTCGTTTCTCCAGATTCGCCCTAGTTGCTGAGATATACCAAAGACTCCAGGAACTTGCTGGGAGCAAAAAGCTATCGGGTAGACTCCGGAGGACTTCCGCTACTAGAAGCACTGCAACTATCGATTAAAGGGACATTGCCACCTTTCTGAAAGTTGTCAAATATACGCGGGTTGTACCCGAAAATATGAAGTAAGTGCTGCTGAAAACGATGGTGATATTTTTTCCTCTCGAAAACTTCATTCAATTTATAATAATTAAGTTTGTAAAATTTGGGTTGATGACGTCATTATTGAGCTAAATAGAGCTATAGATAAATCCTTTACGCTGCCAAAGTTTGGCACAATTTTTGTCAATTCTGGCGATTCAAATACAAGCAAATCTTGTATATATCACTGCGATTCTCCACCCCGTGCTCTTGATGTGATTTTCAAAACAAGTACCACAACATACTCATCTATTTTATAACAGGGAATCAGTACCAATTGGCTGTAGGACGTAGGTACCAGGTAAACTGTGTCGCACTCACTTGAACACCGAAGTCTTGTCACTGAAAGCTCCACATAACACATCGAATTCTTGGCATCGTTTGAAAATTGCATTAGAGTTTCACTTTATAGAAATCTAGTTATCCTGATATAACCCACGGTAAATATAATACACCCAGCGATCGAGAAACGAAACGCGTAAATATCTCCAAGGTTTACCTTAAAACAAGTCGACTATCATCACCATTGGGTAAAGAGAGACGACGTCATCGGCTTTAAACCCCTATTCAAATACACGTGGGGTTTATTTGTTACAATTGTCAAGACCAAGCTCGAATTTCTTTCGAATAGACCTATGTGGTTGTTTTAACTGCTACCCCACTTAATTTCAAAGCAAATCCAACAACATGGCTATCTCAACTCAAAACTAATGTTAAGGTGGGAATGTCCCTTTAAACTGCTAGCATATTGTTAGCGCCGGCCAATAGCAATTCAACAAAACAGCTCGTGCACGCTGATAGCAGCAGCCGAGCAGAAACTGGACGGCCATCATGTTTTTCGATGATGGCCGATGGCCATTTTTTAAAGAAGATATAAATTTAGAGCTACGAAACTTGCACATAATAAAGTTCACAGTGGCAAGAACGTGCTGTGCAAAACTTGTCTTTCTATCTTGCATGATGTGACCGTAATTGTATTGTCTTATGTGCGCCGTTGTACATACCATCACTATAGTGGCGATCGTTTTATAGATATCGAAACAAAAACTAAGCAAAAAAACAATATAAGTGAAAATTCAACTAAAGGGGCTCCAGTTGTGAATTTCATCATATACAACAATCAAACCAATAGCTACTTACCGTATGAAAACTATTTTTGGCATTCCAAAACAGTAGGTACACTCCCTTTAAATGATAGAAAGGTACGACGGATATTGTAAATACCTATAGCCAACGTTGTCAATAAAAAAAATGCTGAAATAGGGGCACCCTCAAAATATAGTGGACCAAATCCGTTGAGTTTTCAAATTTGGTTATAGGTAGGGGCACCACTGCAATTGATGACCCCACCCCCCTTGAAGATTTTCTGGATCCGCCCCTGACGGAGGGTGCTGGGCCCCGTACTAAGCACCGTACTATTTACCACTCCCCTCGCTCAACAACTTTCGCTGACGGCGCTCTCATGTGGGAGTATGGAGCCCTTTTTGCGAAATTTGTAGCGAAATTCGAAACACGAAACCAAACTAGAAACTAGGTCGTTTTGGAAGGAAAAAAATCCGATTTGGAGATTTCTCAGTACTCCCGACAATCTGGCTATCTCAGTTAAAGGGAATGTGCCTACTCACATCGCTTAGTTGGGGTTATTGACACTGGTCTATAGAACACAATTTTCTGAATTGAACCATTACTTCATTTCTCCAGATTCACCCTAGTTGCTGAGATATTCAAAGACTCCAGGAATTTGCTTGGGAGCAAAAAGTTATCGGGTAGACTCCAGAGGGCTTCCGCTACTAGAAGCACTGCAACTATCGGTTCAACTGCTAGCATATTGTTAGCGCCGGCCAATAGCAATTCAACAAAACAGCTCGTGCACGCTGATAGCAGCAGCCGAACAGAAACTGGACGGCCATCATGTTTTCCGATGGTGGCCATTTCGATGATGGCCGATGGGCATTTTTTGAAGAAGATATCAATTTAGAGCTACGAAACTTCCACATAATAAAGTTCACAGTGGCAACAACGTGCTGTGCAAAACTTGTCTTTCTATCTTGCATGATGTGACCGTAATTGTATTGTCTTATGTGCGCCGTTTTACATAACATCACCATAGTGGCGATCGTTTAATATATATCGAAACAAAAATAAACAAAAAACAATATAAGTGAAAATTCAACTAAAGGGGCTCCAGATGTGAATTTCATCATATACAACAATCAAACCAACAGCTACTTACCGTATGAAAAATATTTTTGACATTCCAAAACCGTAGGCACACTCCCTTTAAACACTAATGTTAAAGGTGTTCTATTCCCTTTAAATCAGCTATCAATGCATAAGCAAGTCAAATCCGATGCGTTTTCAGAATGGTGTGTGACTTGGTGGAATTTTGCCCCCCCCCCCTCCCCAACCACCCGTTCTGGATTCGCCAATGCAAAGATCCATGTGGTATTTTTATCCTGTGACCTCCACGAGGTAAAATCTATTCACCCTGAGGTCATGTCATTTTTCTTCCATAACTTTTTTACCGAACCAGTAAGGCGCTGTAGTTGGCGATGAACGAGAGAACGCAAAGGAAATGTATGGTGAATTTAAAGTAGTTTTAAAGTAGTAGTAGAAAGTAGTTTCTAAAATACAAATACGTGGTGCACATGTGTGCACGTGCAGAAGCACCCCACCCCTGACTTGTGGGAAAGTGGCGGCTGAGAGATCCCTAACCACAAACCAAATTTGAACACAATCGGCTCAGCAGTTGCCCCCACCCACTCCAAATTGTGTGGCGACGTTCCTGATCCAACAACCCCCGACTCCCCCCCCCCCCCCCCCACTCTGCCGCTAATGAGCAATTGTCCAAAGGATATTGAAATTCAAGATATTCCGGAAATAATTTGAAGATTTGAAGATTAATTTGAAGATTTTGGCTGGGAAATACTCAAACTTAGGAATATCATGACATTTGCATTGGATTTATATACATTTATCACCAGGTAAGCATATTTTATTTTAATTGAATACCTATCAAGCAAAAATGTCATGGAATTACTAAAATCAGGGTGGGCAACATTTCTTGACTGGGGGGGGGGGGGGGCAAAATGGCTCACTGAGGGGCATTTCCCCACCCCCAGTTAACATGTTAAAATAGGCCCTGCCTCTTGACACCGGGTACACCTCTGATTTCAATTTTTTACTTTGCAAAATACTCGTCAATATATTGCTTAACAACGCAAAAAAGAAGAAGTACGTTTTCCTCAAATTTCCATATTTTCCGTCGATATACGTGAGTGTTTTCTAATTACCCCCCCCCCCCCCCAAGGGGGAGGGGTAATGGGCGAATATCTGCGAACCTATGGGACCGATTTGGGTGGAGTCTTCACCATTCGATCCGGCGTAGTAAAACAGTGCCATTTAGAGTTTTATCCACTTCGGTCTAATTTAAGTGGACCAAATTGGACAAAAAAAACGCCCAAAATCGTTGCAGACGTCATACTCCAAGACTATGGGAGCGATTTGGACAGGGTCTTCATCATTCGATCAGGCGTGGTCTAAGACTGTGCGATTTGGAGTTGTATTAATTTTGGTTTAATGCAAGTGGACCAAATTGGACCCAAACCGCCAAAAATCGTTGCCGACGTCATACTCCAAAACTATGGGACCGATTTGGGCGGGGTCTTCACTATTCGATTCGGCGTGGTCTAAGACGGAGCGGTTTTGAGTTTTACTTATCAAAGTGGACCCAAACCGTCAAAAATAGTTGCGGACGTCATACTCCGAACCTATGGGACCGATTTGGGCGGAGTCTTCACCTTTCGATCCGTTTTGGACCACGCCGGATCGCTGCGTGGTGTGTTGCTGGTCACCCTGACAATGTGTATACAAAACAATGGGGTCTCTAGCTGCAATGGTAGCTGAGATATCCTTCCTCCCCCTGGGGGGTAATTTGAAAACACGCACGCATATTGGCGGAAAAATATGAAAATTAGAGGAAAAACGTACTTTCTTATTTTTCGCTTTGTTAGGCAATATATTTGACAAGTATTTTGCAATGTCAATAATTGAAATCAGGTGTACCCAGGGTCATATGAGGTCAACGAAAACAAGGTCACGGGGTCACAGTTTCAAGGTCATTCAAGGTCACGCAAAAAGAAACAGAAATAAAATATCTTCATTGCAAATTTAGCCATATTTTGTATATTTAGTTAAAGGAAATAGTTCACCTTCAACATGGGGTTTTGAACTGAAATAGCAGTTGTGTAGCCCGTGTTGAGAAATCCTTATCTGGAACTTTTCTTGGCTGAAAAGACTCTCCAGCCGAAGATATTTGACTTTTTGGCGAAGGAATACGGCGCATAAATGCTATACCGTACCGTCTGAATTGTGCCAGCACTGCATGGAGCATGCGCAGACCAATAACGCACACGATAAAATTAATAATTTACAACCTTCTGTCCTGAATTGGCGCGATGTACGACCATTAAAAAAACTGTATTAAACAATATAATAAAATCATGTTCTGAAAAATTTCCGAAGGTGAACTATTTCCTTTAAGTCAAATGAGTTATTTTGGCCTCCACACATACCTCTGCAGTGCGATCTTGCCAAAATGCCCGAGGCTATAACTCGAAAACCTGGGGTCAGATCGAGCTAATATTGCCACAGCAGAATTCAGAACCCAAGATAACCCTATATACCAATTTTGAACAAAAAGTGAGAGATGAGGGTTAAAACTTGAGGAAAAAATTGTCGAAATGTCGTGGAATGCCCCTGCTACCATTTGGTTGCGACGTCATAACACCCTGGCTCACTAGACGTCCCTGGCGGTCAACTTCTGCGAAAACTCCAGCTCTTAGCGCGACGACCGATACGCACAATTGTAAACAAACCGTCGAAAAGCATGATGGCCGCCCAGATGTTTCTGTTCGGCTGCTGCTATCAGCGCGCACGAGCTGTTTGGTCGAATTGCTATTGGCCGGTGCTAACGATATGCTAGCGGTGTAATTGATAGTTGCAGTGCTTTTAGTAGCGGGAAGCCCTCTGGGGTCTACCCGAAAACTTTTTGCTCCGGAGCAAGTTCCTGGGTCTTGGAATAGCTCACCAACTAGGGTGAATCTGGAGAAATGAA